>JAJIBD010009305.1:0-59234 GCA_021461705.1 Cryptotis parvus
AATTTTTCCTCTTTTTTTCTTTTTTGGGTGAATCACCCAGTGATGTTCAGGGGTTACTCCTGGCTCAATCGCTCAGAAATTACTCCTGGAGGTGCTTGGGGACTATATGGGATGCTGGGGATCGAACCGGGTTGGCTGCATGCAAGGCAAACGCCCCTACCTGCTGTCCTATCTATGGCTTCCAGCCCAGTGATGAATATTCTTGAACATAAAATACTATTCACTGATACAATCTAAGTGTGGTTAGGCCTTATATATGTGCGCATTTGCCCACACAAGCATGCACACACAGGCATCCTGGACTTTGAGAAGCACAACCAATCTCTCAGACTACTTATTTAATGTCTACGATATGTGGCTACAATATGGTCTTCACTACATTTCAGAATACAGTCCTTGTGCAGCTTAAAGGCCATGAGGTGCTGCAGCTATCTAAAAGGGTTCAGCCACAAGCAAGGCAAGCACCCTAACCCCTATGCTAACACCCCTATGGTTACACCACGGCTCTATACTCGGTTCACTCCTAGCAGGGCTTGGGCGACAGTACAGGGTGCTGGGGATTGATCATGGGTCAGCCACATACAAAGCATGTATCCAACCTACTGTAATATCCCTCCAGTCTAGATTTTTTAAATACAATTATACAACAAACACAAGGCTGAAATTCAAACCCAGTTCATCAGGCCCTTAATACTTTGAAAGCACAAAGTTTTTTGTTTTTTTCATCCATTCATCAATTAAATCGAACTAATTAAAAATGCTCCATCTTAACAAGTGGGGTTCTTACAAAGCATTGCAACTATATCTGGTGCAAGGCAAGCATCCCATCCTTGTACTATTTCTCAGCTCCAGGAGGCGTGCGTGGCGTGCGTGTGTTTGGCCAAACCCAGCAGTGTTCAGGGCTTACTCCTGGCTGGGGACCATATGGGTTACAAGGGACCAAATGTGCAAGGCAAACACCCTACCTACCTACTACTGTACTATTGCTCAGATATTGATCCCCACCACAGCATGGTCCCCTAAGCATAGCTGACAACAGCATCTGCAAATGAATATAGAGCTACCTTCAATTTCCTAAGAACAAACTAAATGAGTTACCTTTGCACTTCAATAGTTCCCATGGTTTCATATGCAAAATCACACTTATTGTCAATTTCGATTGCTTTGCTGATTAGCTCCAAACCTCTATCCAGATCTTGCTTCCACTGAAGTTGAAGTAAACTGCAAATGCAAAAAGGCATTCAGAAGTGAACAAAGCCCAGAAGCAAGCTTTGCCCTCAATGGAGTCATAATGAATTTACGAAAAACAAAATCTAAGACAGGACAGAACCAGTAACCAATTGTTACTGTAAGTTTATTATTTATTTTGCAGTCTAAATCCCTTATTACAAAAAAATTCATGCAGCCTAAGTTCTATTATTAATCACGTGTAGTTTTACTTAGTGCAAATTTAAGCTAATTGTTATATAAAATTACTAGTGAAGTATCCAACTCATTAAATTTATTCAACTGTGCTAGTCAACCATAATCCCTTTTGTCAATAAGCACAAGATATTTATCTTAATGCTAACATGCAAGAAATTTAGTTTAGCTCTCCCTGTGCCCAGCTGCTCATGAGGCGCCCGGGAGGGGATGGCGGGTTCTAGCCCTGGCCCACCACACCAGCAGAGCCTTGCAACAAGCCAGACGACCCCCCACTCCATGAGGGTCTCCATTTTCCACATCCGGACTTCTCTCTCGTCAGAACTACACCCAGCACACCAGCCTATCACAGCCCGGCTGCGCGGCAGCACAGTTCATCAATAAATGTTGGATTTAGAGATGAGTATGCTACCCGCACGGCAGAGCCTGGCAAGCTACCCGTGTTGTATTTGATATGCCAGATACCAGTAACAATTATAGACCTCATTCCCATGACCTGATGGAATGGTTTGAGGCTCTTTATGATTCTGGAGCAAGCAGGTGCCCTTGGCTCTACCTGCATGAGTCAGGACATATGGAGATGTTACTGGTACCCGCTCGAGCAAATCGATGATGAACGGGAAGACAGTGATAACAACAGAACAACAAAAAAAAGACAAGCAAAAACCAAAAACCACATACCCTTTATGAACATATGTTGTGGCATTATCTGGTTCCAAATCGATGCATTTATCATACATTTCATCAGCTTTACCAAATTGTTGCTGATCTGTTAATGCCTGTATGAAGAGATACTACAGCTGTTATATCATCAACCTAAGCACTTAAAGATATACTGCATATAGAGATGTATTTCATTTATCTATTCATCAATTATATTGAACTTAAATGCTCCATCTTAATTAGTGGGGCTCTTACAAAGCATTGTTATAAATATGAAACATTGACTGTCTAGGTAATTGGCTAACTCGGTTTATATTAATAGCAGATGATATGGTAAAATGTAAAATACTGAAAACTCCACTCTTGGTGCCAGTTCTAGTAGTTATACTGTCTATACGCATTCATTTTTTCCCATAGTTGTAATACTAAATACATGAAAAATTTTTTTTTGTGTGTGTCACTCCCGGCGATGCTCAGGGGTTCCTCGACTCTGCACTCAGGAATTACTCTTGGTGGTGCTCGGGGACCATATGGGATGCTGGTGGTCGAACCTGGGTCGGGTTGTGCAAGGCAAACGCCCAACCCGTTGTGCTATTGCTCCGGTCCCCTAAATGAAAACATTTAAGAATTTTATAGCCTGACACATCAGATACAGCCAAACACAAAACATAAAAGAATTTTAGAAAAACTAAACAGATTTAACAAGTGCTGGTATCTAACCCTTTAGAAAGACAGTGACCAAGACCAGGTGCTTAGAGAATTTGGTTACAAATTCAAATCCCAGTGTTACATTATGCACTTAGCACTATGTTCAGACGTTTGAGCCCGACAGTTACTGTCCCATGATCCCAGCACCACAAGCAGCTGCCAGCTGCAACACAGAGAGGTGAGTGGAAGTGTCACAATAGTGCAAACCCTGATAAATGCCCGAACTGAAAATTCAGACGTGCAAGTACCATGTCCAAGAAGTGTAACCACAGGCAGGCACATGCATGAAGACTACAGTGACCACCACTAACCATCACTTATGTGCATCAAGTAAGAGCAATAGCCTTAGATACACTGCAACAAAAGGAGCGCAGGCCCTGTAACTTAATACGTGATCCCCACAGCTACAAGTGGGTGAGCATCACCGCCCAGTCATCAAAATAGGAACATCACCTACAGGGGTGGGGGAAGAGGAGTAAAATAAAGGGGTTTTTCCCTGCTTTTGGGGTCACACCCAACAATGCTCAGGGATTACTCCTGGCTCTGCACTGAGGAATTACTCCTGGTGATACTCAGGGACCATATGGGATGCCTGAGATGAACCCAGGACGGCGGCGGGGACCCAGGTCCGCCACGGTCAGGGCAAACACCCTCCCCGCTGTACCATCACTCCAACAAAATAAAGTATTTTAAAAGGCAGTGATCAAAGAGAATGAAGCCTCTTTTCATTTCCCCATTCATGGCATTTAGTAAATTTTTCAAGAGTGATTTAATTTTTGCAAATCTAATTAAATGGAAACAGGAAAATGCTATTAATAAGCTTCAGCAGCCTATGCGTTTAGGGCCATTTTTGTAAATTTTGCAATACAGAAACCACTCTTAGGAGACATTTCTGGGGACCAGGAGAATCAAAGGAGGAGCAAAGCTGCCCGCTTCTGCAGAATCTACTACTACTAGAGTAACACTGCTTTATGGGGTTCAGAATACAAACACAGATCTTTACAAAGGACTGAGCAGCAGCTGAAAATGAAGAAAATCTTTTTACCTGAGCATATAGTGCATAGCCTTCAGCGCACCTTGGAAATTTTTTATGACCTCTTCAAAACCTTTCATAGCTGCTTGGATTTGTGAGGAATTATTTCCTGTGTACGCCTGGCGATACTGTTTTAAAAAAATCAAATCAAGAACTCAAAGTCAAGAACTCAAAAACACAAGGATGTTAACATGTTACAAATACCACACAAATCTACATAAATGTTTTTTAGAAAAACAGGTAATTCGCTAATAGAATTAGTTGCATTAGAAAGGGTTATGAGGAAATACTTTAGCAGTTGAGATCCAGAGGCTAAGCACATTTTATTGCCCTATTCAAATAAAGGTGTCCAATACTTTTTAGAAAAGGGCATAGTAAACATTACCTGCTAACTATAACTCTGCAAGTAAAATGAGCATTTAAATCTTCTATCATTGAGGCCGGAGTGATAGTCCAGCGGGTGGGGCGTTTGCCTTGCATGCATCCACTCGGGTTCAATTCCCCAGCATCTCCATATGGTCCCCCAAGCACCGCCAGGAGTAATTCCTGAGTGCAGAGCCAGGAGCAACCCCTGAACATCGCTGGGTGTGACCCAAAAAAACAAAAAAAAAAAAAAAATCATTATACTAAAAAGAAAAATTCCTATATTTAAATACTGAATTCGTGATATTATCCATGTACATGTCTTCCCATTATTCATCGATTTGCTCAAGCGGGCGCCGGTAATGTCTCCATTTGCTGGGAATGAGGTCCATTACTGTTAGTGTTTTTGGCATATCCGAATACACATGACAGAGCTTGCCAGGCTCTGCCATGGCTCTGGGTTCACCCCTGGGGATCCAGTATTTTTCATATGAAACTAATATAATGCTGTACGTCATTTATACCTCAAGTTAAAAACATTTCTACAAAAGAAAATCCTTTTAGTACTCAGGCTATCAGGTTAACAAGTACCTCACTTCACTAGAAAGACTTATTTTTATCTGATTTTCAGTTTTGTGTTTTTAAATATTAACAGATCTATAAAGGTAAGATAGACTTCTATGGGCAAGACTGTTGGACCATTTCCTCAGAATACTTTTATTCTTTGTACTGAATTATGAAAAAAACAGATAAGCAGCACTCTTTAGGGAAGCATGCAAATATCCATCCAGATGAACTCAAACAAGATATCCAGAGAAACATACTTCAACTGTAATTGCCTTCCCCTGGTTGTCATTCTGCGTGTGGTTAGGGGTGGGGGTGGATAGATAGCATTCACTCCAATTAGGCACTCACATCATATTTAAGAACAAGAAGTATCAACGGTACTTAGGAAGATCCAAGAGAAAGAGAACCTACCAGTGCAAAACATTTCTGAGCTTGTGCCAGAGCAGACTCGGGTCTTAACCTAATACATTCATCAAAATCTGCCACGGCTTCTTCAACTTGATCAAGCAATATTTTCAGCTAAGGGAAAATATATAAATAATTTTAATTCCAAGTAAAAGGTTCAATAAGTAAACACACCCTGTCTTTATTAACATACTTCAACAGCATGCTAAATTAAGTATGAATTATTTAATAGAAATATTCTAGAAAGACTACATTAGAACATGATTTTCAGGGCTGGAGTGAAAGTACAGCAGATAAGACGCTTACCTTGCACACAGGCAAACCTAGGTTCGATACCCAACATCTCATATGGTCCTCTGAGCACCGGCAAGAATAATCCCTGAGCGCAGAGCCAGGAGTAACTCCGATAATTGCCAGGTGTGACCCAAAGAGGAAAAAAAAATTTAATTTCAAAAAATTCTAAAACTTAAAACTAGTGTCCAATGTTTTGGAAAAGCACTATAGCCTTTATTTCTGTACTAAGCAAAATAGCCTACTATTTCTGTACTAAGCAAAACAAGCAAAAATTAAACAACAAAAAAACCCTTTTCAGAAATTTAAACACCTTCCTACTTTCCAATTTCAAAGTAAAAGTAAATCAGACTTTGGACATTACCCTCTCAAATACCTCCATAAAGCTCCAAGAAGCAGGCGGGGCAGTAACGCAAAGGGTTAGATGCATGTTTGCTTTGCATGCTAGAGGCATGCGTTAGTCCTGGCACAGTCCCCAGAGCAACAGTGGGAGTGACCCCAAGCACCGAGCTGGGAGTATACCCTTGTATCACTTTGTTTGACCCCCCCAAACAAAGAAGATCAATAATGACAAGAATATTCAATTTTCTCAGCACTACCCTTCAAAGAAATTTTTTTTGCTTTTTGGGTCACACCCGGCAATGCTCAGGGGTTTCTCCTGGCTCAGCACTCAGGAATTACTCCTGGCGGTGCTTGGGGAACCATATGGGATGCCGGGATCGAACCCAGGCCGGCATGGGCCAGCCGGCGTGCAAGACAAACGCCCTACCCGCTAGACTATTGCTCCGGCCCCTCAAAGAGAAATTTTACAAAGAACTACTGGGCTGAAGAGACGCTCAATGAGCTATGCATATGTGCTGCATGCAGGGCAATTCCAACACTGCTGGACATGGCACAAAAACGAAAAAAAAAAATCACTTAATCTGTTATTAAAAGCAAGCCTGTACTGCCTTCCATCACGCAGCTCAAGAAGTCATGTTTCAATAAGCAGATCATGAAGCCACATTCTCCTCAGATGAAATGAAAATCAAGACTATTTTCTTCTCTCTCCCTCTCTTTCACTCTCTCTCTCTCTCTCTCTCACACACACACACACAGAGGTTTTAGGGGCCACACCTGGCAGTGCTCAGGGTTTACTCTCAGCTCTGTGCTAAAGAGTGGTTCTGCAGTGTTCAAGGCACCGTATGTGGTGCTGGGGATACAAGCCTTACTAGGGTAAGGCTGCATCCAAGGCCTTATATGTCTAAACATTTACTCAGAACTGGTGTACTGGTGGTGTCTGCATAGTCCAGGATAATATTCCTTATAGCAAAAAGTCTACATGTTACTTTAACATTAACTCACAATACTCAGTAAATATTTTTAATGTTTTACTCATTGAAAACCTGTGAACCACAAACACCTAAAAATGACAAATCTGAACGTTCAAGCTCATTTTTTCATAGGTAAGCACCAGGATTCTAAGGACAAATAATCAAGACGTGACTAAAGGAATTCTAATCCAAATTGTAAAGCATCAAGATAATTTGCTTACAGCTTAAGAAGGGATAAAGAAAAACAACTTTAAGACATGGGAGTGGGGTGGAGAAGCATCAAATCCTCAAGCCAAAGATCCAAGGTGTGAGGAAGTAACTTATGGGGCCTTGAGAGAGCAGAGCAGACAGAAACTTGCCCTGATGGAAGTTCGAGCCATGGCACCCATATGGTAACTGAGCCCCATCAGGAGTGATTCCTGAGTGAAAACCAAGATTAAACCCAGAGCACTGCCGATATGGCCCCTAAACCGAACAGAGCAAACAGATCACCTGTCCGCGGTGGTGGTAAACATCTGCATTCTGAGGGTCGATGTCAGCGGCCATGTTGAAGTCCTGGGTGGACAGCAAGGGCTGCTGCTGCTGCATGTACATGCTGCCTCTCTTGATGAGTGCATTCGCTCGAAGCTACGGACCCGATGAGAAATGGCCCAACGTTACTGAATTTTACACCAACTTAGTGAAGCAAACAAAACTACCCAACACCTTACAGATTAATTCGCATTACCTTAAAGCTCACTCTTTGAAAATGTACTGTTATCTGTTATTAGAATATTCAGATCTCTGCATATCCTGAAGTGAACAGATGCTATAATCAATTACTGCTTTTCTAACTAAAGAGAAGTGTAATACTTATATTTCAGTTTCACTATATCAAGTCAACACTACTATAGTTCCTTATAGACAAAAATAGCAGTGAAGAGACTGGCTAACTTTGGGACACAAAAATGCATAAAAATTGGGAATTTTCCACAGGCCTCATTTTTATGGGTCTTGTCACACACATGCTTTGGGTGTACCTTCACATTGGCTTCTTTCAAGCTGATGACCTTATCTAAATCTGGCTTGGCCGCAGTGGCATTGCCAATAAGCAGGTAGAAGGTGGCTCTCAGTAACAATGCTTCTGCCATGTATTTGCCTTGGGTCTCGATCTCTTTTGAACATTCACTTATAATTTTATCGTAGTTTTCCTCTTCCATATACTGTTTGGCCTTTAAATATCCAGAACTGAAAATAAATACAAACAAGGAATTATTTACTAAGAAAAGATCAAATAAACACTAACCTGCCACACTTAGTACATTCATTCCCTTTAACAAATTCATCAGAACAGAATGTAACAAACTGGACTGTTTCTTTTTGGTTTTCTGGGCCACACCTGGATGTGCTCAGGGTTTCCTCCTGAGTCCATTCAGGGATCTCTCCCGGTGATGCTTGAGGGACCATATGGGGTGCCAGGGATCACGGTCAGGTAAGTACAAGGCAAAAGCACCTGCCATTTCTCTGACCCCTAAAATTAGGAATTTTTACATAGTCTGGAATTTTCATGATACCTTGGAAACACATTTTAAAAAGTAAACGATAGTTTATTCCATTGAAACCTTAAGGTTACCGTCAAGCTTTGACATTTAGATATGTGAAAAGTTGAGCAAATGACAGATCAACCTATAATATGGGCAAGAATGTGATCTTATTTATTAGCTTTTTTCTCAATACAGCACATTGACAGCACTGAACACTTATTTTAAGGCAAACAAAAACACAGAAATGTGAAGTAATTGAGTTTAGGGCCCTGAAGCTGAGGGAAGAGTTGTGACCTGTGCTGCATCTTTAAAGAATACTGAGGGGGCCAGAGGATAGTATAGCAGGGGGAGTGTTTGCTTGGCAAGCTGCTACCATGGGTTCGATACCCAGCACCACATATGGCTATTAAGCCTGTCAGGAGTGACTCCTGACCACAGCCAGGCATAACCCCAAAAAACCAAAACTAAATAAATCAAGATCACCGTAGCTGGTAGGGAAGATGGCCTATTAGGGACTCTAGCTGATGGAGGCAGGAACTATCTGAAGGAGAGGTTCTCATGCAGAAGCTGTGCTGCTTTACATGGAAGGACAGACCTGGGATGAATAGGTAGAAATACCAAAATGGCATATAGGCTTTTCAGGGTGGAGCAACAGCATAGCAGGTAGGGTTTCTGCCTTGCACACGGCTGACCTGGGTTCATCTGGCATCTCATATGGTCCCCGAGCACTGTCAGGATTAAGTCATGAGTGCAGAGCCAGAAGTAACCCCCTGAGCATTGTCAGGTGGGATGCAAAAAGTTAAAAAAAAAAAAGGGGGGTTTCAATCAAGGAAGACTTAACAAAAACCATCTTTCCTTGGGGCTAAATGATAGTATAGTGGGTAGCGTGCTAGCCTTGCACGGCCCCAACCGGGGAGCTTCATCCTGACCTCTGACCTAGGTCCAATCCTGGCAATATGGCTCAACATATGGTATCCTGAGTAAGTTATACCATAAGGGGACACAGTGCAGCAAGTTCTGAGCACAGCTGGGTGTGGCCCCCAAACAAAAACAAAGCTACTTAAGATGAAAAGAGCACATTATCACTATTCTAACTTTTATTGGGATACTTCATAGAAAGAATAGAGTGAATTGAAAGAAACTTTTAAACTAGATAGCCTTTAAGAATTCTTTAGGGGCTGGAGTCATAGCACAGCGGGTAGGGCATTTGCCATGCACGCAGCTGACCTGGGTTGGATCCCCGATATTCCACTATGGTTCCCCGAAAACTGCCAGGACTAATTCTTGAGAGCAGAGCTAGAAGGAACCACTGAGCATCGCCAGGTCTTACCCAAAAAGGAAAATAAAAAATTCTTTATAATAAGACACTGAAAGAACATTGTTTTTACATTTACATACTTTTGAATAGAAAAAGTTTTACAAATGCCTCAAGTTTCTTTGGTCAAAATCTCAAGACTCTGATAACTTTTTCTTTTTTTCTTTTCTTTCTTTTTTTTTTTTTTTCCCTTTTTGGGTCACACCTGGCAATATTCAGGGGTTACTCCTAGTGCTTTCTTCTGTATTGTATGTCTCAGCACCTAATAACTTTCCAATGGTGACTGGACCCTAGTTTTGTTAATTAGGTGAACAGGCTAAGGTAATTAAATTATGTCAGATTAGAAATAATGATTCTTTTTTTATTTTTGGGTCACACCTGGCAATGCTCAGGCGTTACTCCTGGCTCTGCACTCAGGAATTATTCCTGGCGGCACTCAGGGATCATATAGGATGCTGGGCACCGAACCCGGGTTGGCCGTGTGCAAGGCAAATGCCCTACCAGCCGGACTATCGCCGGCCCGAAATAATGGTTCTTATTAGAGAACTTAAGTGCTATATATTTACAAACATTATCTCTAAACCTTAGAGTAACCCTGTATGGTAGCAGCTCATTAAAAAGATTAAGAAACTAGCACCCAGAGTAATATCAAATTCTTAGTCACAGTCACTAAGGTCCAATTCTAGTTAGTGTTCTGGTGAGAGGTAGATATAGCCTGCTCCGACTCAATATAGCTTTTATTTATTTTTTATTTTTTATTTTTTGCTTTTTTGGGTCACACCCAGCAATGCTCAGGGGTTTCTCCTGGCTCTGCACTCAGGAATTACTCCTGGTGGTGCTCAGGGGACCATATGGGATGCCGGGGATCGAACCGGGCCGGCATGGGCCAGCCAGCGTACAAGGCAAACGCCCCTACCCGCTGGGCTATCGCTCTGGCCCCTCAATATAGCTTTTAGAATATTAACGTCGTTGAACTTTTCTGGGATAACGATTATTTTTCAACCAGAAGAGGAAATTATTTGCATCATCATATTAAACAGTTACTACCCAACTCCAGTTTTTTTTTTAAAAAGAGTGCACAAAAACTAAAAATCTGAACATCTTGTTTTTATTCAAAATGCTACCCGCCTTTCCTTTAAAACAAAAGCAGTATTTCCTCAAACTTTCAAATAGGTATAAAACTGCTCAGCTATTGAAAAACACTCCTCTTTCATCCAAACACACTGAAATGATCATATTGGGACTGAAAAGCACAGCGGTAAGGGGCTGGCTTGTATGCAAGTCAACCCAGGTTCAATGCCTGGCAACGCATATGATCCTTTGAGTCCTACCAGGTGTGATCCCGAGCATAGAACTTGGAGTAAGCCTAAGCAAAGCTAGGTGGATAAGGGCAAAACAAACACAAATTGTCGTTTTGAGCTTCACAGATAGCTAGCTCAGCTGGCTGACCTCATGTTCAAGTTGGTAATAAAGTCATGCCGGTAGTAATATATCTTCTGTCAAAGAACTAGTTTTTTTTCATTTTTTTTCTTTTCTTTCTTTCTTTCTTTCTTTTTTTTTTGCTTTTTTTGGGTCACACCCGGCGATGCTCAGGGGT
This sequence comes from Cryptotis parvus, assembly GCA_021461705.1. Classification (NCBI taxonomy): domain Eukaryota; kingdom Metazoa; phylum Chordata; class Mammalia; order Eulipotyphla; family Soricidae; genus Cryptotis; species Cryptotis parvus. The sequence continues at coordinate 11,201 of JAJIBD010009305.1, forward strand.
TACTCCTGGCTCTACACTCAGGATTACTCCTGGCGGTGCTCGGGGGACCATATGGGATGCCGAGGATCGAACCCAGGCCGGCACAGGCCTGCCATGCAAGGCAAGCGCCCTACCAGCTGGACTATCGCTCCGGCCCTTTTTTCAATTTTTTAAAATTTATTATACCACAGTGAAACATACAGTTTTCATAATTGGTTCTTGTAATGCAGTATTCCAGCACCCATCCCTCCACCAGTGCCCCGTCCCCACCACCATGTACCCACATCCTCTCCCACCCACCCCTAGGGCTGCCTCAGTAGCAGGTTACCCCCCCATGTCTCTGCATTTCTCTCCCTCTTCTTTACACATTGTGGCTAGCCCTGCAGATATTTAGGGCTATCATTTAAGTCTGAGAAGAGCTAGTTTTAACTACTATATATATATATACACACACACACAAGATGAGTGACACAGCTTATTTACATGACATAAGTTTATCTCTAGCTATAAACATTGTGCTTTGTCTTCATTTCTCTACAGATTTTAAAAACACAAGGAAGTCTCAAGAAGAAAATCACTGAGGGGCCGGAGCGATAGCTCAGCAGGTAGGGCGTTTGCCTTCACGCGGTTGGCCCATGCCGACCTGGTTCAATCCTTGGCATCCCATATGGTTGCCCAAGCACCGCCAGGAGTGATTCCTGAGTGCAGAGTCAGGAGAAACCCCTGAGTATTGCAAAAAAAAAAAAAAAAAAAAAGAAGAAGAAGAAGAAAATCACTGAGTTGAGAACTCAGTTTATGAACTGTATGTGTCCCTACATGAAACATCAAGATGTTGATGGGGCCGGAGCAATAGCCCAGCAGGTAGGGCGTTTGCCTTGCACGCGGCGGCCTCTGCGGGCCGGGTTCAATCCCGGCATCCCATATGGTCCCCCAAGCACAGCCAGGAGTAATTCCTGAGTGCAGAGCCAGGAGTAACCCCTGAGAGTCGCGGGTGTGACCCAAAAAAAAAAAAAAAAGATGTTGAGTTACAAGCTAATTTTTGGTTAGTGGCCCTCTTCAAAGACAGCCAACCACTTAAAACACTGGGAGTCATGAGAAGCTAAAAAAAAAAAAAAAAAAAAAAAAAAAAAGACAAACTGCTGGCAGTAAAACCTTAAGTCACCAGAGAAGTAACTCTGTGAATGTAACAGACACATGCAAATAAATTAGTACCATTTTTAATTAAATTTCTATTTAATGACAAAAGTAATATTTGATGTTCTATTTCTACTCCCTAGCAATAATAATACATAACCCAAGACACCTAAAACATCACGTTAATGCTATGCTTGACACACTTACTTTTCTTTCACTTCTAAAGCCTCCCCTTCCTTATCTTTATCTTCATCAGACTTCTCTCCTTTAAGCATAGGCTGAGAAATTATATCATCTGTGAAGGAACTGAAGTACGATTTGATAAATTGTGGAGATGGCATCAGAGGCTCACGATTCTGAAATTTAATCATGTTTATATCAAAATGAGAAGTAGGTACATCTGCAGAACACTGAGAAACTGTTACAACACTGCATTCTAATTTTCAAGAAACTGAAGAATACTAAGCTCTAAAACAAGTCACAGTGGGGAACCAGAGCAATAGTGTAGTGCCTTGCATGAGCCCAATTCAGGTTCAATCCCCAGCATCCTGTATGAGTCCCTGAACACGGGCCAGGAGTAATTCCTGAGTGCAGAGCCAGGAGTAATCCTTGAGTATTGCCGGGTGTGACCCAAAAAAGCAAAACAAACAAATCAACCAAAAAACATAACTCAGTGGAAATAAATGGCAAAGTCACCAATCTACTTGCTCAAAGTAGGTTTTAAAATGAGGACTATTTCCCATCTCCGAGATGCAAAATAATTAGAACTCCTACTAAAAATATAAAGTAAAATTTGGAGAACAAAGGAAGGAAACAGCAGCTGTTTCAATAGTCTGCTTTCTCCTGCCCTCTGTTCTGGTATATAAACATCTCAATTTACCACTCAAAATCTTTTCCCAACTGAATTCTGACTGCATTACGTCTGAGAATCCTCATTGCAGTAAGTTATCAAAAGTCAAAAGGAGCTGGAGAGACAGTACAGTAGTCAGGGCACTTGCCTTGCATGCAACCAACCAGGTCAAGATCCCTGACACCCCATATGGTCCTGTGAGCCCACCAAGAGTGATCCCTGAGCACAGCCGGGTGTGTCCCCAAAACCATTGAAATACCCTCCCACCCAAAAATTCAGTGATTTTTTTTCCTTGTTTACTCTTGGCATTGACAGTAATTCACTATTATAGGAGCATTCTGTTTCTCATATGATCAAGTTTTAAAGGAAGAAGAAATGACACAGGAAACAGACACTCAAAATATATTATGTATTAAAAAAATTGTGTGTGTATGGGGGGGGGGGTGTTTGGGTCACACTCATGTTTAGGGGGTTACTATTGGCTCAATGCTCAAGGAAACTGAAGTGCCAAAGTGCCAGCAACTGAACTAGGGTCTTGCACAGGCAAGTGCTCTTTCACTGGGCCATATAACCTACTTACTTTAGATCTTTTTAAATGTTTTCTTTTCTTTGTCTGGGCCATACCTGGCTGTGTTCAGGAACTAATCCTGGCATTGCACTCGGTATAGTTCCTGGAAGTGATCAAGGGAACATATGGGGCATCTGGGATCAAACCAGGTTGTGCCTGCACGCAAGGAAAACACTCTATTCACTGTACTACCGCTCAGGCCCTGGTTTTGAATCTCTTATCTCTCAAATTAAACTTGAAAAGTCTAAATGAAAATAAAGTACTTTTAACTTGCTTAAAACAACCACTATTTTAAATAGATACCATTATTTTGGTAGATTTAATCTCTAACTGAAGAGTAAAAAATGAATTTTGGGGTCTTTTTTTTTTGTTGTTGAGTCATACCCTGCAGTACTCAGGTTTACTCAGGATCACTCCTGGTGAGGGTAAGGGGACTATATGGAATGGAGGGATCCGAACAGGTCAGCCGAAAGTGCAGGCAAGCGCCACACCCACTCCACTACCCCTCCCGCCTAGGGAATCTGCCTTTGTAAGTAAATTATCTCAAGTAGTATAGATGAATGGCAAAAAGAAGTAGAAGTTGGAAAACCCCTAATTTTGTGCTCTGGGAGAGATTGAATTTTTTAATTTAGAATTGTACAAATAAATATTTTATATTAGATAGCCACCCACCCAGTGACATTTGTGTGACATATGCCTCAACACATCGCTAAACAATGAGTAGGAAAACAGTGGCAATAATTTACCACTTAAAAAAAGGCTAAAATAGACACTGAAAAGCACTTACTGAAAGATGAGTATCTCACTGAATATCTTTTAGTGCAGTATTTCTCAATTGGGAGTCATATATGGCACATATGATCTCCCAAGATATTCCATAAGGTGAAAATTGTGTAAGTGAGGGATCATGGCAGGAGACTAGGGGACCACAGGAAGGAAACAAGGTCAGAAGGGGGCCACACAGTTAGAAAAAGGTTTAAAAAAAAGCTGAGGATTTATTTGAGGGGGGTTAAGGAGCCTGGCTCATTTACTCTTGGCTCTGTGGTCCAGATCACTCCAAGTGGGGTGTGCTGATATCACATGTGGTGCCAGGCATCAAACTCAGGTCAGCGTGCAAGAACTTACTTCTCTCTCTGACATAAGAAACCGATCTTTACAGACTTTATCAAAGGAAAAAAAAGTCAATAAAAACACTTGGTCATTTATCTCTGGCTGGAGAGACAGTAGAGTGGGAAGGTTGTTTGCCTTGCATGTAGCCTACCAGAGTTCGATCCCCAGCATCCCAAATGGTTCCCTGAGCACTGCCAGGAGTTAATTCCTGAGTGCAGAACCAGGAGTAACCTGAGTATTGTCAGGTGTGGCCCAAAATCAACCAAAAAAAATAAAAATAAACAAAAAAACAAACACTTCAATCATTTATCATACAAGGTTATAAAGGCCATGAACATACCACCATATATGTGAGAGGCCTAGTTTAGACACTTAATTAACATATGCATTCCTTAGAACTGCATGAAATAAATAAATCTAAGAACATGCACAGCACTCAGTCTATAACTACCAGGTGTGGCCCCACATAAAAACAAAAGATGTATATAAAAATCTGAACAATATGAAAAGTATTTTAAATGTTCTATCTATCATCCATCGATACATCGATCCATCCATCCATCTATCTATCCATCGATCCATCCACCCACCCACCCATCCACCCACCCACCCACCCATCCATCCATCCATCCATCCATCCATCCATCCATCCATCCATCCATCCACCCACCCATCCATCCATCCATCCATCCATCCATCCATCCATCCATCCATCCATCCACCCATCCACCCATCCACCCACCCACCCACCCATCCATCCATCCATCCACCCATCCATCCAATCCATCCATCCATCTATCTATCTGGTCTCACCCAGCAATGCTCAGGGGTTACTCCTGGCTCTGCAGGAGGACCATATGAAATGCTGGGGATCGAACCTGGGTCAGGCGTGTGCAAGGCAAATGTCCTACCTGCTGTGCTATAAGAAGAATTTGAATTTATCAAGCTCCCAAGACATTGTTTTTTCTCCACAGAGGTAAGAGGGGAGGTGAGTCATGGTGAAGCACACGCAGGAGTGTAATCCCTGGTACCAAATGGCTTCGAGCCCTGCTGGGAGTGACCCACCTAAAGCACCAAACCAGGATTCGGAACTTACGTAAATGTATCTAATCTTATATGTTCTTACCACACTATAGTTCAATCAGTATAATTTCTTAGCAATAGCAAACAAACTAGTACCTTGCAGGTTCATTTTGTGACTTTTACATGATTCTTTTTATACAAAATATTTTCAGGAATATCAATTCTATGAGATGTTCAGGAAAAAGATTTCTCCAAAATCTGAGATACTCTCTATTGTACAGCAGTGTTCCTAGAGCTGGTGATATATACCCTCCAGGGTGGTACTGGAAGAATGTAGAAAGGTGTAATACCCTCATTTACAATTAGGGGTGTGGTGGGGACACTTTCTGTTCACTTAAAAAAGATAAAATTTTGGGAGCGGTGGGCACCTTGAAATCAGAAGTTTTCCAAATTTAACAGAGCATTAAAAATTCCATGACAGGTCGGCCATTCCCCCCTCCATTTTGTCGAGCCTGGTGGCTGGTGGCCCCACCCAGGAGCTGCCCTGGGGCCACCAGCCATAGCATGAAGAGCCTCACAAGCGGCTGGGGAAGCTGGAACTCGGCTCGCCCCAGGCCCAGCTGCCCATGGGGCTCCTGGGAGGACAGATGGTTTTTTGGGAGTGAGCCCATCACCTCTGGGGGTCTCGGAAGCAGCCGGATGAGACTCGCCCACCACACTAGCCACCACCTTCGCTGTCCGGACTCTGGGATACTACCTCACGACCAGATTAACAGAGAAAAACCAGTTTGAGCCCAGGTGGCACGGCCGCTTGCGGCCGTGGTTCATTAAAATAGTGGAAACAGTAATGTCCTTTAATGCACTGCATTCCACGATGTGCAGGAAAGTTTGGCGGGAGGGAGAGATAAAGAGGAGAGAAATGCCACACAGAACCTGCCAAGTAGTTGAGGTGTGGGGGGGGGAGGGGGAGGGTGGGGACATTGGTGATGGGAGATGGGTTTGGTGGAGGGGATGGGTGTTGGAACACTGTAGAACCAAAACTCTACATGAGCATCTTTCAATCGTATGTCTAAAATGGTGTAATAAAGTTTGGGGGGAAAAATTTTTTTTTTAAAAAATCTCATGACAGAAAAAAAAATTCCCAAAATAATATCCATAATACAGGACACAAGTGAATATAAAATCAAAAGACATACTCAGGCCATGTTTCTACCTTCAACTGTCCAAGCCCACCCGCATCACTAAATGTCACTAAGTTGTAATTCTGTAGGGCAGGCTGTGTGTTTAGTACCCACCCTTCTACAATCCCATCAGAAAGCACTGCTCAATAAATGGCATCTGGTTTTCACTAATTAGGCTTTTACTGCCAAAAAACAGCACCCAATTTTGTAGACCCTTTTATAAACTTTAATGATGTGAATACGGACTGATCCTTTTTTATAAAAGCCAGGTCATATATATTTTAGACTATGCAAGTCATATGGTGTCTGTGATACTCCCAAGACACGCATTCAATCACTGAGCTATATTTTGGCCAGAGTCTACATTCTTGTAAGCCACAGAGATTATACAAAAAATAGATGAAATTTTAGTATTATCATACCATTGATTCCAAATATAAGATTACTGGGCCTGGAGAGATTCCAAGTTAAAGTCATAAATGACCATCACAATATGCCATGACCTTGAGTACCCAACTCCAATGAATTTACCTTGTACTTTTCTTTGGCTTTTTCTTTCCCAAGAAGTTTAAGAACTTTGTCAGCTAACAGCATACTTTGTTGGTTTTGGAACCCTTCTAGTATACACACAGCAGTGACATCTAGAAAGGATGGAATAAACAAGCTGAATTATTGCAGAGCCACGGGAGCATCACATGGCATAATGCAGGACTGCAGAAAGCCAGACTAATTGATCATTTTTGCCATTTAAGTGTTTATCCTCTATGTGCAAACTTTGAACTCAAGACAGTCATCATACTTCTCTGTGATCCACTTTTCTTAAGTGTGAATTGGAAGGTACTATACTACATTGTTTGGTTAATGTTTCTCACCTTTATTTCTCTATGTAGAAAATAAAACTAGGAATAAAATATTCTTTTCCGTCAAAAGGTATTGGTCAGATAGTGTAATTCCCTTGTGCTCGTTCTTTTTTCCTTAAATAGGCTTCAGTGTCATTAGTTGTCTCTAAAACCAATTTTCTACTGACTGAGTTCTCATTATTTTTAAGTTTCAGGGCTGGAGAGACAGCACAGTGGGGGAAGGTGTCTGCCTTGCACACAGACAACCAAGATTTGATCCCAGAGCACAGAACTAGGAATAAATCTAAGTACCGCTGGGTGTGGCCCCACAACAAAAATATAACACAAAAAAAACCCCAAAAACAACTATTTAAAAACAGGAAGGAAGATAGCTCAAAAGTTTAGATGGCCAAGTTCAATTCCCCACACCACATGGCCTCAAGAATCAAGTTAGGAGTAGTCCCTGAGCACCACTGCGTTTGACCCAAAAAACAAAGTTCCCAAAGAACACTGTTTCACCTTGTTACACCATAGTTCAAGATCTAGTGATTTGAAATTACAAAGATTAGTGGTTCCTTTCTTGCAAAGCACTCAAAAGAATTGTTTTCTGAACTCAATTTCTCAAAACTCAAACCATTACTCCTTCAAGCACGTCAAATTGTTGTTAAATTACTAATTATATGGCTATTTTTTCTTATTCCATTATCCCTATCACTATCCCTACATTTAAACTCCTCTCTCCAAATTGCATGTTAGAAATTCCAAGGTCTGGCACAACACTCAATTCTTTTTTCCAGAGAACTTTCTTTTTACCCACCACAACACTAAAGTGTAATCAGAAAACCTCAATTTCTCTAACATTCTGTAAAACATTATCCAGGGTGAGGGAAATGACTCGAAAGGCTGGAGTGCATGCTCTGCACGCATATAGTAGTCACTGTGGAGTCGGGACTTTTTTTGCATACAGGATTTGATCCCTGGCATTACAAGGTCCCCAACCTCTATATGAAAAACCTCTATACTCCCCAGGTATGGTAGGGAGTGGCACAAAAACAAGGGCCACTCCGGACCACATCCATGACCAACAAAACCACTCACTACCCCTTGGTAACTGAGACAAAAAATAAACAGCATTTGGCTTTAAAATGACTAAAACATAATTACAAATGTTCTGATGATTGATGCTTTTAAAGATTTAAATATGTAGTATTAAGAATTTTTTTAGATGGAAGAACTCACACTTCGGTTTAACTTCACATCATCTGTAACAGTGTGGTCTATTGTGTAACTGACGCTGTAACTGCAGACTGGCAAATGAGGAGGTACAGAGTACTTTGGTACTTACTGAGAATAGTATTTGCTCGATGCTTTATACCAACTGCTAATGGGTACAATTTCTAATTTCTAACGGGGTGTAATATGTTTACAAATGCTAAGAGCAGATTACAAATACTTCCTTAATCATTCACCTCAGCATGTGTGAAGTCCTGACTTCTAGCTCTGGCATTGCATGGCAACCTGGTACCCACAGCACCAGATCTGAGTATAAAACATCAGGCTTGCACCATTTAGTGCTGCCAGCATCGGCCCCTATTAAAAAAAATTAATCTCAAGCAGAAAGATAAAACAGTGTGTAAGGTGCTTGCTTGCCTTTCATGTGGCTGACCTGAATCTAATCCCTGAGCACTGAACTAAGAATAAGTACTGAGCACGGATAGATATAGCTCCACAACAAAACATATTCACTTCAAAGTTATACAAACTGGAAACATTTGGAATCCTAGAAACAGTATCACTTACTAAAATGCCTCCTCTGATTTCTTACTCAAAATAGAAGCTGATGCTCATCTGTCCCATTTAAAATGTATGCGGGGCCGGAGCAATAGCCCAGTGAGTAGGGCGTTTGCCTTGCATGCGCCAATCTCCGGCATCCCATATGGTCCCCCAAGCACCACCAGGAGTAATTCCTGAGTGCAGAGCCAGAAGTAACCCCTGAGCGCCTCTGGGTGTGACCCCAAAAGCAGCAAACAAACAAACAAACAAACAAATAAATGTATGGTATAGATTCTAAATCTTAGTACTAATATAATTCCATCACTGGAGACAGTGTAATCTTAATTTATATTAGAAGAAACTCACAATTGGGGCATAACACAACTTAAATACAACTGATCTGTTTACCATTAACTAAAGTCTTTGATAGTTATTTTCATAAGTAAAAAATGCCCTCACCTTCTAAACACTCCTTCTTATTGTCTAGCTTCTCGTGGGCTTTGGCGCGTCTAAAGAGCGCTTTCACATACTTGGGGTTAAGCTCAACAGCCTTTGTACAATCTTGTGCCACCTCCTTCCATTTTTGCTGTAATTGAAAGTATGAAGAAAAAGCAAAGTAAACTGTTCATAAGAAATAAGTTTTTCAAATTTAACAGAGCATTACAAATATTATGATAGAAAAAATAATCCTAAAATAACATCCGTAATACATTTATAAAGGCTTAAATAAAAACAAAGGACACACTTAGGTCACGTTACTACCTTCAAATCTCCAAACCTACCTGTATCTATATGCTCATATCATCTTCTTCCCTTCCTGTTGAATCTGAAGCTCATTTAACAACAAAGTATATTGAACAATACAGGTGGAGGCCAGAGATACCATAGCAGTCAGGGTGTTTGCTTTGCAGGCAGCCAACCAGGTTCAATTGCCGGCATCCCGTGTGGTTCCCTGAGCACCAGTAGGAATGACTCTTGAGTGCAGAGCCAGGTGTGACTCCACCCCTCAAAAAAATACAGGCCAACCCTCCACTTGCAATATGAGCCTGTGCTTTCTCTACTTCAAGCAATTCACCGTTAGCTAACTCACTCCTTCATCAATGTCCTCTCAGTCATTCTCGTAAGCATAAAACACTCTGGAATTTGCCATTTAAATACCTCCTTCACTGATTTGCAAAAGTCCTACAATCCCCATTTCTTGAATACTTTTTTTTTTTGGCCTGGCTAGCAAAGATACTAAGCTCTGCTGACCTCAATGACTGGGCCTTCTCAGCTTCCTTCACTGAATTCCACTACTTCATTTCTCCCTCTCGGTGATCACACTTTTCATCCTGGCATTAGGTAACATCTAAATGACACTTCGCCCTTTGTCTTACGGTGCTGGGGGGTCGAAAACAGGTCTCAAACACACAGCGTGTGATTACTAGTGAGCCACATTCCCAGGCTAAAGAAGGCATTCCCGAATTCAAATGTCTACTGAGCTGTTAAACTCAACATTACTCACTATAACTGAAATTAATGCTTGTCTTCACTCCTCACACCCAATGAAATAGAGGTTCTTTTGGTCCTCAGCTTCAACTCCCACCTAAGAAACTACAACATCCTTACATAGTTCTGCTACCCCCACTCTGTCTCCTTCCTATGTATCACTGATAAAGCGGTGAGTAATTTCAGATGGCAACCTGCCCTACTTAAAACACTTAAATATTTCTACTACACTCAGAACAAACTGAAACTCCTTACCATTGCAGATTTCCACTTATCTGGTCTATGCCACTTCTCCAGTTTCATCCCTCTATGCCCCAAGATCTTTTACCACACCAAGCTTGCTTTTTCCTGTCTCAGATCTCTCTCTCTCCCTCTCTCTTCTCTCTCTCACTCTCTCTCTCTCTCCCTCCCTCCCTCCTCTCTCTCTCTCTCTCTCTCTCTCTCTCTCTCTCTCTCTCTCTCTCACTTTTTTTTTTTTTGCTCTTTGGGTTACTCCTGGCTCTGCACTCATGAATTACTCCTGGCAGTGCTCAGGGAACCAAATGGGATGCTGGGGATCCAACTCAGGTCGGCCGTGTGCAAGGCAAATACCCTACCTGCTATGCTATCGCTCTGGCCCGTCATCACTGTTTTATGCAGCAACCACATTTCCAGCTTCTTCAAAGTATCAAGTGACTATCAAAATGCCACAAAATCAAAATTCAAGTTTGGATTTTTATACCATCAAGTTCTAATATACTTCAATTCTATAAAGCAACTCCCTATCATATTAGCATTCCATATAATTAATAAAATTTGAACCAAAAAATGCAGACAATGGAAATGCCCAGTTATTACAGAAAAAAATGAAGATCTCAAACAGTGCAAATTCAATCAATGAGATAGTATTTTTCTCCTACTAAAGTAGCGAAAATTATTGAGACTGAATACAGCCAGTAAAAATGGACAGCAACAGGCTCACATCTTTGGAGGAGGAACTTATGCTATCCTTTGTATTGTCATTTCTAGAAACTTATTCTAGAACTTTATCCAAAATGTAAAAAGAAAAAAATACACACACACACACACACACACACACACACACACACACAAGTATTTACTGTGACTCTGAATGCAATAGGATAAATTGGAAACATTCCAAACGTTTATCAACAGGGAGATGTTTCTATACAGCCATACAACAGCTGCCTTACAAAGAATGAAACAGATCTGTGTGTGCTATGAAAAGCTGTGTAAGATATAGCGGCAACTAAGAAAAAGCCACAAACAACATGTATGAGGGAACCCAAACCTAATGGTTCCACGTCCCTCAGGTTCTTGTATTAAATTGGGTGAGAACTGTCAGGAAGGGGCCTCAAACTCCCTGAGCACAACTCTGGGAGGACTTCCCGAAAAAGAAAGCCACGCCATTAAAGAAAGTATGAGACAAAAAGTTAAACAGCTTCAAATAGCTGAAGATGCTAGGAACATATACCTTTTAATTTTCTCTATTATTTTTACAAAACCCAATAAATATATAACTTAGATGCATTCTGTTTATAATCAAAGAAAACCCTAAAAAATTGTTGTGCCAAGAGATACAGTGGGCAGAGTGCCTGCTGAGCAAGTGGCGAACCCAAGTTCAATCCCCAGCATCCTATATGCTCTCTAGAAGCACCACCAAATGTAGCCCCTTCTCCCCAAAAAACCTCCACAAAACCCAAAACAACTAAAATTCGTTCTTAAAAGTTATGTAATTGAGGCCAGAGCAATAGTCCAGCAGGTAGGGTAGGGCATTCACCTTGCATGCAGCCAACCCAGGTTCAGTTCCGGCATATGATATATCCCAAGCACCCGCAGGAGTAATTCCTGAGTGTAGAGCCAGGAGTAACCCCTGAGCATGGCCAAGTGCGACTGCCCCCCAAAAAAAAAAAAAAAAAAAAAGAGAAAGAAAAGTTATGTGATTAATGGCCAGAGAGCTAGTAGATGGGTTAAAGCACATTCTGGCTAATAGCCTCCTTAGACCCTTGGCACAAGGTCCCCCAAGGCATCTCGGGTACAGCCACGAAGGTTGCCAAAATACCACCAGAATGGGGTAAGCCCCTGGCACTATAGGGCCCCTGCAGAATGTCATCCTCAGGTCTCTGTCTTAATCCAGGGTGGGCGTCTCAGGAGGGAGTTTCAGACCTCCTGAACACAACTTTGGAAGGCCACTCCCCTGGAGCCCCAACAAGGAAGAAAAAAGCTATACAACTATAGGGAAAAATATATTTCAAAAAATTGTGTGACATTTTAAATTTGATTAATAACAGCATTAATTGAAACATGAAAAGACCAAAAGGAAGAGAAAAAAAACACTTAGGATACATACCAACTGTTCAAAGGCAGCAGCTCTGTTTTGATAAAATGTAGAAAGGTCAACATTCTTCTCTGTGGGACATAAGCTGATAGCTTCAGTGTAGCACTGAATAGCTTGTTCATATTTTCCTGCTTTAAAGTATTTGTTGCCTTTGTTTTTGGCTACTTGGGCTCTATCAAGAGAGTTCTGAAATAAGAAGAAATAATCATTAAAACATTTTTGTTACTGGATTTGGCATATCGAACAATGGAAATGTTGCTGGCGCCCGCTCGAGCAAATCGATGGGTGACGGGATTCAAGTGATCAAGTGATCAAGTTTTTAACCACACTCAGCTGTACCAATGGACACTTCTAGGGTACCTGTTCTAGAACTCAGGTCAGCCATGTGCAAGGTAACTAACTACCTTGCCCACTGTACTGTCTGTTCCACAAACCTTTCTTTTATGTATGAATTTGAACTTCTGAAACCCGTCACAAGATCGTCAAAGAAGAATCATTACATTTTTTATTTTTTTCTCAATTTATCAATACCATTGCAATAAGACTTTAAACTGAAAAATTGTATTTTAAAGAGACATGAAAATTATATGTCCAAATATTTGAGCAGTCACCCTTCTGTAAGATGAGAAACTCTTTGATCCAAGGCTTCAAACTCAGTGGGCCCTTGGTCTGAAGTTGGTGGTGACCCTCCCTATGGAATGGTGTCTGGCCAGGAGACTTGTTCCCTCAGAGCCTCTGTACCTTCTAGTGGAGCACACTGCTGGAAAAGGATTTCCCAGCTCTCACTCCAGTTTCCAGGGCGTTTTCCCCCATCTAAGCTACAGCATCCTGCCCTTTGAGGTGTTGCAGGTGTGGCTGCGGTGCCCGGCTGCATTGGCAGGTGGCATACAGAAGAAAGGCTTGTCCACACCCAGGACTCTGTCCGTGGGCCCTGGATGGTTGATGGTGTAACAGAAAAAGGTTGGGCCCCCTGGGGTGAACCCAGAACCATGGCTGAGCCTGGCAAGTTAACCATGGTGTATGCCAAAAACAGTAACAATAGGGGCCAGAGCAGAAGCCCAGTGGGTAGTGCGTTTAACTTGCATGCAGCCGACTTGGGTTTGATCCTCGGCATCCCACATGGTCCCCCGAGCACCGCTGGAAATAATTTCTGAGTGAAGAGCCAGGAGTAACCCCCTGAGTATCGCTGGGTATGACCCCAAAAGCAAAAAAACACAAAAAACAGTAACAATAATGGACCTCATTCCCAACTAATGAAGACATTACTGGCACCCGCTCAAGCAAATCAATGAACAACAGGAAGACAAGTGACAAGTGATACAAGTGATGCTACATCAGAGGCTACATTGGCACGTGATAGGGTCCAATGGAAATGTTCTGGCACCCGCCGAGCAAATCGATGAATAACGGGATTCAAGTGATCAAGTGAATCATTAAAACACCAATATTTGGGAAGATTCAGGTTATAGTAAATTATAAAAAAAGAAGGAATAAAAAGCTGTTTTAAAAAAAAGTATATAGATTTTAAACTACTAACACGCTCAAAATTGTCCCCCAAAAAGGCTACAGTGCTTTAAAATGAGAGCATCTCAACAGAATTTTATTCAGCACCCATGATAGGCCAAGGGGGAATCACGGTGGAAAAACAACTCACAAGTGGGGTGTCCTTGGCACAAGACTTGTAAGTGGCTGTATGACAGGGAGCACAGGAAGGAAATCAGAGCTGGAAGGGCACCCCAGATGGAAAAGGCTTAGAAATGCTGCTCAAGTACCTCTTCCCACCATTTCTCTGGCGACAAAAATAGTATTGTTACATTTCCCCCAGCCTAATGGGAATAAAACAGCTGTCAATTTGGGGTGATTTTACCCCCTAAAGCCTACATTTTATTTGGGTGGGACAAGCACCTGGCAGTAACACCTCTGGGGCTACTCCTGGTTCTGAGCTCAAGCACCTCTCAAGGCGGTACTGGGACCATTTGCGACACGGGGGATGAAACCGGATTGGGCTGGCCCTATGCAAGGCACGTGCCCTACCAGCTGTACTCTCCAGTTCCATAAGGCCATTTCCTTAATGGTGGTTTGCATCCCATATGTGTAACTTTTAAAATATTTTTAAATATTTTTACTTGTATACCTTTATACCAGGGTGACAAAAGTTTCCGGGGAGGGCTACAGGGTTACGACAGTTCAAAGGGCCAGAGTACATGCTTTGCATGCTCCAGAAGTCAAGTTCAACCCCCAACAACACCCTACTACCAGGAGAGACCAAGCACTGAGTTTGGAGTAGCTCCTGAGCAGCACTGAGGATGGCCCAAAAGCCAAAACTGAAAAAAGGGAGGAAGTCAAGGGGGGAAAGTTTAGGGCCAGAGCAATGGTCCAGCGGGTTTTTGCCTTGCACGCAACCGCCCATGCCGGCCAGGGTTCGATCCCCGGCATCCCATATGGTCCCCCAGCACCGCCAGGAGTAATTCCCCGAGTGCAGAGGTAGGAGAAACCCCTGAGCATCGCTGGGTGTGTCCCAAAAAAGAAAAAAAAATAAGAAAAAATAAGAAAAAGAAAGTTTAGAAGTGGTGCTCTACGCCTGGAGAAAGTGGAAGTCCTTGGGAAAAGATGAGAGGCATCACCTTTCCCAACCTCAAACTGTACTACAAAGCAGTAGTAATTAAAACAGCATGGTGTTGGAATAAAAACAGATCTGTGGACCTATGGAATAGAGTTGAGTATCCTGACACCCGCCCTCAAAGACATGATCAGTTAATCTTTGATAAAGGTGCAAAGAGTCCAAACTGGAGTAAGGGAAAGCCTCTTCAACAAGCTGGGAAAACTGGACAGGTACATGTAAAAAAATGAATTTGGACCTGTGTCTAACGCCTTGCACAAAAATCAGATCAAAATGGATTAAAGATCTCATTATCAGACCTGAATCCATAAAGTACGTTGAAGAAAATAAAGGAAAAACCCTCCACGACATTGAAGCTAAAGACATCTTCAAAGGTGAAACACCATTAACAAAGCAACTAGAAGAAAAGATAATATGGGACTGCATGAAACTAAAGAGCTTATGCACCTCGAAAGAAACAGTGACCAAGATAGAAAGACAATCCACAGAATGGGAAAGAATATTCACCCAATACTCATCTGATAAGGGGTTAATAATCAGGATATATCAGGCACTGGTACAGCTATAGAAGAAAAAACAGCCAACCCCATTAAAAAATGGGGAGAAGAGATGAACAGAAACTTTGACAAGGAAGAAATTTGAATGACCAAAAGGCATATGAAAAAAGGCTCATCATCACTAATCATCAGAGAGATGCAAATCAAAACAACAATGAGATATCATCT
This sequence comes from Cryptotis parvus, assembly GCA_021461705.1. Taxonomy (NCBI): domain Eukaryota; kingdom Metazoa; phylum Chordata; class Mammalia; order Eulipotyphla; family Soricidae; genus Cryptotis; species Cryptotis parvus. Next base: position 26,829 of record JAJIBD010009305.1, read on the forward strand.
CATACCACAGAGGCTGGCCAATATTCAAAAGGGTAAAAGCAACAAAAGCTGGCATGGATGCGGGGAAAGGGGACTCTCATACATTGTTGGTGGGAATGTCGATTTGTACAACCTTTCTGGAAAACAATATGGACATTCCTCCAAAGACTAGAAATTGGGCTCCCTTTTTACCCAGCCATTCCACTCCTGGGAATATACCCTGGGAAGCCAAAACGCACAGCGGAAACACAATCCGCACTTTTATTTTCATAGCAGCACTATTCACAATAGCCAGAACCTGGAAACAACCAGTATGCCCGAGAACTGATGACTGGATAAAGAAACTGTGGTACATCTACACAATGGAATACTATGCAGCTGTTAGGAAAAATGAAGTTATGAAATTTGCCTATAAATGGATGGACATGGAAAGGATCATGTTGAGTGAAATTAGTCAGAAGGAAAGAGATATAGAATTACTGCATTTATTTGCATGACATATATATACATATATATATATACATATACATATTATGACACCAAAATCCAATGTCAGGCGAAACGTGGATCAGGTGGTCTTACCAAAAGTGGAAATTACCACAAACGTGTGGGAGTCAGAGGTTAGGTAAGACAAAGAAGGGAACATGTGTGAATAAATGTCGAAAGGGTTAATACCAACCTAGAACTGAGCATTAAATACAGGCAAAAAAAATGCACATGATGGCTTCTAAGTGTATGTGGTACAACCCACAATGTAAGAGAAGGAAAAGAGAGAGAGGGAGAGAGAAAAGAAATTAAGAACCTGCCATTTAGGCAGGCTATGGGGGGGGAGGAAATTAGGGACATAGGTGGTGGGAAATGGGCACTGGTGGAGGGCAGGGTGCTGGAACACTATGTGACTGAAACCTCTAAACATAAACAACATTGTAATTTTATATCTCACAGTGGTATAATAAAATACTTAATAAAAAATTAAAAAGTTGAATGAGTATATCAGGTAGTCAAACATTAGAAGTGTTTTGATCTTTAGTTAGAAGTTAATAAATTTTTGTGAACATAAAAAATTGGAAGTAGATTTATGTAACAGGTAGAAAACAGAATGCTATTAATATTCTATAATGTACGAAGACATTCCTGAACAAAGCATTATCAGATCCAAAATGTCAATAGTGTCCAAGTTTGCCGCTATGCTACATAGATGGATTGAAAGAATCTGAGTCAAATTAGTCTGGAGAGATACAGAATGCTCATACATAGGTACAAAGAAACAAAGTGGGCGAATAACAAATGCTCAAAGGCAACTGATCTTCAGTAGGTATGTGTGGCGGGGGTGGGGTAAGTGGTCTGGGATAATCACTGGTAGAGGGAAGCAGACAGTTGCAGAGGAGAGGGTACTGGAATGAGCAAAATTCTCCCATCAACAGTACTGCAAAGCACAGTGCCCAAAATAAAAAATAGCTACGTGTTGGATCCAGAGGGACAGTACAAAGGGCAGGGTGCTTGCCTTGCACACGGCAGACCCAGGTTTGATCCTGGCACTCCATATAGTCCCCTAAGTTCTGCAGGAGTGATAACCTGAGCTGGAAGCCAGAGAAAGCCTGAGCACAGTCAGGGGTACGCCCCCTCAAAAAAAAAAAAATCCCTACATGCTATCTACAAGAAATTATATAAAACAAGTAACAGGTTGGGGGGCAGGAGGTAACAGAAAAAGTTTTGTTTGCAGAAGGCACAATGATCCCTAGCAAGAAATATTCCCTCCGGGTAGGTAAGCAGTTAGTTGTGAGTGACCCCAAGCAGAGAGCTCAAAAGTGGTCTCCTACAATGCTTGGTTGCACCCTCACCAAAAAAAGGGTCAGAAATAAAAGTCAGAGGGCAAACTAAAAAGTTATTAGACAACACTCCATCCAAAATCCTGGGCAGAGCACAGGAAGCAGTTTCATTTATAAGGGTTACAGCCTGCCAATAGAACCTCCAAGATCTTTGTAAAAGTTTTGTAAAAAGTGTACAGCTTCTAAGTTCCTAAGACACTAGGGCCTTCATACAGAAAATAATGTGGTATAGTAAAATACAAGTGAGAAGTATGTTCAATTAAAAACATTATCAAAAATCTATTTATACTTTTTACTAAAGATAAGCAGCTTTAATAACAAGAACATTTGAGAACCAACTATGACCTTGTTTCAGTATCAATTATATACCAGCAGTGAACTCTTTCCTGCTAGATGTTTAGGCTTAATTACACGAAAGAGGGGCCAGAGCAATAGTCCAGCGGGTAGGGTGTTTGCCTTGAACATGGTCAACCCAGGTACTATCCCGGCATCCCATATGGTCCCAAGCACTACCAGGAGTAATTCCTGAGAGCAGAGCCAGGAGTAACTCCTGAGCATTGCTGGGTGTGACCCAAGAAAGAAAAAAATTACACGAAAGTAAAGGCCAGGGGTCGTAGTGACAGTACAACACATAGGGCTTTTTGCCTTGCAAGAGACACACCCGGGTTTGATCCCTGGCATCCCATATGGTCACCTGAGCACCGCCAGAAGAAATTCCTGAGTGAAGAGCCAGGAGGAACCCCCAAGCTTTGCTGGGTGTGACCCAAAAAAAGAAAAGAAAAGTCAGTACAGGGGCCAAGTGATAATACAGCAGTGGGTAGGGCGTTTGCCTTGCAGGCAGGCAACTGGGTTTGACCCTCAGCACCCTATATGGTCCCCTGAACACTGCCACAAATCATTTCTGCGTGTAAACCCAGAAGTAACCCCTGATTATAGCATGACCCACCCCCCCCAAAAAAAAAACCGGCTAGTTCAGTTAAGACAGACAAGTGAAGAAAAGAATCAGAGATTCTCTACTAGAAATATGGGAGATTATGTCTAAAGACTCATCTAATCTCTTAATAAATTAACTAGTTTCCTCCATTTAGCCAAGTTTTATTTAACTTAATTTTAAATTATGATAATTCTTTATCTCCTAAGGCTAAATTTAAAGTTTCCTTCTAATACTGTAGGACAATGATGCATTGAATGAGACCGGGTGTATTTATAGAGGCAAATCACCAAGCTGCGAAAGAAATCTTTATTGCCCTTTTCCTGCCATCTAGAAGGTGGCCAAGCTACATTTGCAGACAGCATGATCTGACTATTTCCATCTGCTCCCTACTTGCCCCCCTTTCACTTTCTGTGCAACTGCTTCACTTCCTTAGTAAAAATGCAGAGGAAAAAATAAATGGCATTTGTAACAGGGACAATAAAGAAAACCTAATTATTTGACCGGAGATGGAATTGAGCACAAAAAGTCGATTAACCACAATGTTAGTTTATCAAGTCAACACCAACCTTCTGCTCTATCAGCAACTAATCTAAATGAAATAAATGTGTGAAAAAACGTTTTATTTTTGCTTTCTCGGGCCACACCGGTGACAATGCCCAGGGGTTATTCCTGGCAGTGTTAAGAGACCCACACGGGCTGCCAGGGATGGAACCCAGGTCGGCCATGCGCAAGGCAAGTGCTTTAGCTGTTGTACTATCTCTCCTGCACGAAGGAATAAGTTGTGACTGGAAATAACTACCAAGCCTGAATAACGGAAGAGATTTCAGTTCCACCTCATGGGAATCCTGTGCACTGTTTCTGTCACCTTCTCCAACCCACCCAAGTCTACCTACTTAAATTGTTACTGTAAGAATTACAAGTTCATCATTGTCATAGTCGTCCATCCTCCATCCCAACTGCCCTCACCCCCACCTCTTGAGGCTGGCTTCCAACTGTGGACCAATCCTCCCTCGCCCTTGTTTCAACTATCCTTGGGTGTTAGACTCATATTATGGAAAAACCTTTCCATGGGGGGCCCAAAGAAGCCCAACCAACAATGTTTGGAGAACAAAAGATTGGCAATGATAAACATTTTGCTCAATCAGTATTTCCATGGCACTGAGGGAATACATTCAGTACTGCCACGGCAGGGAATTCCATGCAGTGGATAAGAATGTGGAGCTCTGGGGGGACACTGAAAACTTTGTGACATGCATGAATAGGAAGACAGGGGGGACAACTTGCAGAATGGGCATGTTATGGACCATGTATTATTTATGCTCTTAAAAAATGCAAGGAGAACTCTTTATTTTTTGAATATGCATGCATTTCTGTAAAGCAGTACAAATTGATTTGGAAAGACATGAGCCAAACTGATTATACTAGGATTAAATGGATAAACTTGCAGGTAGAAACTAGTGGGAAACATTTTATTTTAAATTTTTATACTGAAAATTATTTATTTTATTCATGTAATTAAAAATAATTTCCACCTAGATAACTTTTAAATCATTGTGCAGATAAACTGTTAAGGAAAGAAATACAAATTATCACCCAGAAGTGTTGATTATTAACATTTTAAAATAGCTTATTTAGTTTTTTCTAGCTTATCAACATACACTCCGATTTCTACATAATTTGGAACTGATTTGTTTATAACTTTTTTAATAAAGTATTTCCTATATCACTATAGGTTTTGTAATTTACTTGCTTGAAGTAAATGTTTTACTTTTATATATTATACACAAATTATATATCAATAGTGTATTTATGTTTTAACATGGATGTATATATTATAAATGTTAAGATTATTAAAATTATTATGTAAGTTTTAAAAAAGAATTGTAAGTTCACTTCTATCACTTGTCTTCCCGTTGTTCATCAATTTGCCTCGAGCGGGCGCCAAAAAAACGTCTCCAGTATGCTGGTCTTGGCGGCTAAAGTCACCCGGCTTCCGTGGAGATGGAGCTGTGGTCCCTTTCCCCCATCCCTGTCCCATCCGGGAGGCCTGGTGAACCCGCACACAGACACACGGAGCAGAGCTGCTACCAGCTTTCCCTGGTATCATCCCTCACGGCTGATCATGAGGCGTTAAGGAGGAAGGGCGGGTTCTGGCCGGCCACCCCAATAGTGCCTCGGAAGAAGCCAGAGGAAACCCCACACCAAAATTACAAGTTAAAGCTGAAAAATCAGTCAAGTTTCTGAAAGTATTGTTTACAAATGAGAAATAAAGGTTTATAAATTTATAACATAATGGAACAATCTGAAATGCTGTATCTTTTTCTGGGGTCTATTTGCATAATGGATAATAATTTAGATTATTAATGGATAATAATCTAAAAGCTTTGCATAATCTAAAAGCTACAGAGAAGATGTAAAGGAACAAAGGAACTGCCATTTGTTATGTAAATCATTCTTTTGGTTTTGTAGTCTTTCCCAAACCTCTGAAAATATTTCATACTAAAATTTTTCTACTAAAAATCTATGAAAACTATCTTTCCCCACATATCTTTCAATTAATTTCTAACTGATCTTAAAGCTACTATGATAAATGATCAACTCAAGGCCATTTCCTGGTCAAAAATCTTCCAATAACTTCCCACTACGATTACCCACAACTGAAAATTACTTCACTGCTATCTCTCTGGCATCCTAGATGTAAACACATTGTTGGGTAAACCAAGACACATCTCTTCCTGAAAGCAAAGCTTTTTCTGTATTTTTGAAGCAGCAGGAGTTGAACCCAGAGCCTCACATATGCAAGGCAAATACTCTTCTGCCTGAAAAGATTAGAACTAGGTATTCAATTTCCAAGAGCAACACATGGGCATAACTTAAACTTTGCGAATACTCCGTAAGTCTGGATGATTTTTTTTTGAAAAAAATACCATTTCTGCCTAGCATGTCACACAAAATATAATCTATTAGAACACGTAGCTGTCCCTGCCAAAGTTGAATTAGTATTATCTCTTCCTAAGGAATATACCAATACAGCATAATCAACTTCATGACTGTGTGACTCTGCCATATTAATTCAACAATATTTGAGCCAAATTCTATAGGGAATCCTGAAATTAATACACGAAGTGGTCACTGACAAAATTCATTTTGAAAACTCTTTAGAAAAGCACCAAACTGGAGATTCCTATCCCTATTTTACATATGGAACAAAGGAAACTCAAGGATAAACACACCTGCTTATGCTAAGATCCAAACTCAATCTGACTCCACACTGCCTACTTCACTTCTATGCTGCAGGTTTATTCATTCAGATTTCAAAGGAATATGAGCCTGATGTCATTAGGTGCCCTTTGGGCTCTACTTGCATGAGACAGGTCATATGGAGATGTTACTGGTGCCCGCTCGAGGAAATCGAAGATAAACGGGAAGACAGTGATACAGTCAAGACAGTCATTAGGATCATAACCAGACTCAAACCTTGGAACAGAGGAACTAGAACAATGCACAACTAAGATTCCTGCTGTTGTGGTGGCAGGATGGATCATGGTCCACTGCACGTGAGGAGCACAGTTCAACATCAAACTACATCCCTGGCACACTATGGTGCTTCTGTTTTTAATAAAGTATAACTAGATTCCTTGAGATAAAAATGCATTTGATACGATTTCACTGTATACCAACAAGACATTCTTTATTCAGAACACTAAAGGAAATGCAGGAAATAAACTGGCATCTCAATATTGAAGATATTGAAAGATATTGAAGACCTTTCAATATCTACCACAAACATGTGGGAGTCAGATTAAGTAGGACAGAGAAGGGAACCATGTGTTAATAATCATCGAAAATAATACGAGCCTAGAACTGAGCATTGAACATAGGCAAAAATATACATAACCACTAAATGTATGTATTGCAAGCCACAATGTGTAATAGAAGGGGGGAGGGAGGGAGAGAGAGAGAGAGAGAGAGAGAGAGAGAGAGAGAGAGAGAGAACCTGTCATAGAGGCAAGCTAGGGAGGGGGGAGGAGTTGGGGACACTGGTGGTGGGAAATGGGCACTGGTGGAGGGATGGATGCTGGAACACTGTATGACCGAAACCCAGACATGAACATCTTTGAAACTGTGTATCTCACAGTCATATAATAAAATATTTTAAAAAATGAACTTTCATTGTTTAAAATACAGAAAACCACTTGACATTAAGAAAATATACACTGGGTAATTTTACTAAACCACTATCTAATAACCATTTAAAAAGTGGCAAGAACATGTAAATACACACATATAAATACGTATTATAACATATACGTATGTATATAAAATTATGTATGCATGGTTTTTATATGTATATATAAAGATCCTAAGGGGAATCCTATATACATATAAAAATTATCTAAGAACCAAACACATATTTATATACACATAGTAAAACTACCTAATAACCAAACATTTAAAGATACATACAAAAGGAAAGATGACATACAGAACCCGCCAAGTAGTTGGGGTGTGGGAGGGGGAGGGAGGTGGGGACATTGGTGATGGGAGATGGGTTTGGGTGGAGGGATGGGTGTTGGAACACTGTGGAACCAGAACTCTACATGAACATCTTTCAATTGTTTTTTTTTTTTTTGCTTTTTGGGTCACACCCGTGACGCTCAGGGGTTACTCCTGGCTCTGCACTCAGGAATTAATCCTGGCGGTGCTCAGGGGACCATATGGGATGCCGGGATCGAGCCCGGGCGGCACAGGCCGGCCGCGTGTAAGGCAAACGCCCTACCCGCTGGGCTATCGCTCCGGCCCTGAACATCTTTCAATTGTATGTCTAAAATGGTGTAATAAAATTTGGGAGGGGGAAATAATAAAATAAAATAAAATAAAATAAAATAAAAAGATACATACACACATGCATCCAAAGTAATCTAAGTAACAATACAGTAAGATACAAGGTTTAAACAAACGAACTCAGGAGGGGAACCTAAAAGGGTACAATGAAAAATACAATACACCTGTCTATCATCAACCAACATTGTGCTGAAGTTCTCAGACAAATGGTAAACCTTACCCTCCCCCAACTGTTACAAAGTAAATCTACTTTGGAAAACAAGTTACATTTAAAGACCATAGTTTATTTTCTTTTTTTTTTTTTGGCTAGGATTAAGGAATAAACCCAATTAACAACAACAAAAAGTACACAAGTACTGGAGAAATAGTAAAATGAGTAGGGAACTTGCCAAGTATATGCCCAACCAAGATTTGGGTTCAAATCCTTGGCAACACATAGCTCTCCTCCCCCACTAGTAGGCATTCTTGAGCACAGGGCCAGGTAAGCCCCAGCACAGCTGGGTGTAGCCCAAAAAACAAATAGAGTAAAAAGCCACTCAGGGTTTGCTTAAGACAGTCAGTGAAGGTTAAATACTATTTTCCTAGATTGAAACAGTGGACAGTCAGAAAAATATTTCAGGAAGGGAAAACTTGGTTAGCACAAAAACAAAATTACTACAAGATCATAAATGAGTCTACAGACACATGCAACTCCCAATGATACAATTTTCTTAGCAAGTTTTATAAAACATTCCTGTCGGCTACACTACTTATAGTCTACAGGGCAGGATGACCTAGAATCAGATGTTTATGTGTGAGGAAATAAATCGAAGTCATCAAAGTTAACTTATAACCAGATAAAATATACATGAGGTGGGTTGCTGTTTCTCTTAAGCAGCTTTTTGCTTAATTTTTTTTAATCCAAATCAAAAAGCATCATAAATTTGAATCCCAGTTTGCCAGAAGTAGCAATCAACTTTGAAACACTACCGCAGGAATCAAATCTAGATAATTGGTGATAATGAAAGTTCCCTAGCACCCCAGTTAGCCCTGTGAGAAATGATCTCCGAGCTCTGAACCAGAAACCAGTGCTGAACAACACTGGGTGTAGTCTGCAAATACTGGACTTCGATTTCATCTATGTCTCTAGGCAAAGCTCAGGGGCTTCTCCTGGCTCTGTGCTCAGGAAATCACCTGGTGTCTAGGATTCAAACTGGGGTTGACCTCAATAGTATCACTCCAGCCCTTGGAATCGGGACTTTTAGAAGTGAACTTAATGAACGGATTTTCAATGACATCAAATGTTATAATGCAGTGTTACTAAATAGCTATCCAAGAACTTTACTGGTTAAACTGAGAACACAGATAGTTCAGCTTTCACCAATTTAAAAGATAATTAGGGAGGACAACAGGCACTAGTACCATATGTAAATGCCACAGAAGGAAATATTTCCATTCTATGTAAAATCAGAGCTGTAAACTTTGGTAGGGTTTCAAAAGTGAAATAACAGACATAGAGAATGATGAAATGGTGCATGTACTGGGCAATGTTTACAAAACATCGAAAGGTGAGTAGTCACAGTTAAATTAGTAGTAAGTAGTTAAACATCTGAACTGGTAGTTAAGAGGGATCAGAGATAGTACAGCAGGTAAGGAACTTACATTGCATAGGGCTGACCTGGATTTGATTCCTGGCATCCCATTTAGTTCCCTAAACTCGTGAGGAGTGGCTCCAGAATTCAGAGCCAGGGTAACCGTGCACCCCATGAGTGGCTCAAAAACATACCCAAAAAATTCTTAACTTTTTAAAATATTATAAAGAGATGACACTTAAGTAATAACATTATCAAGATCCTGGAGCTTAATCCTGATTTTGAAATTTAATGTAAGGGCAATGAAAATAACATCACTTAATGATTTGAAGCATGGCATTGCTAGAATTTACAAAGCAGATTGGAGGAAGAAAAATAATAATAGAATGGAGGGAGGGAAAGAGTAGCAGTTATTTAATCATGAAATAAAGGCCATATAATAAATACAGTACTCAGATATTCAAGATGGAAAATTTTCTGGCTTTTTTCTCTAAACTGGAACAAAGTCAGGGATGATATCCAAATTTCTGGCCTGGAAACTTATGTGAAGCACACTAACAAGGTTATTTTCAGAATGCAGAAATCTGGGTATAAAATACTTGGAAAGCAATAAATTGAAGATGCCCTTTAAGTATGGGCTTCTTGGGGCCTGAGTGATAGCACAGTGGGTAGGGCGTTTGCCTTGCACACAGCCGACCTGGGTTCGATCCCGGCATTCCATATGGTCCCCGGGCAATGCTGGGAGCAATTCATGAGCAAAGAGCCATGAATACCCTCTGAGCATAGCTGGATGTGGCAAAAAAAAAAAAAAAAAAAAAAAGTATGGGCTTCTTGAAAGGACTGTCTAAAGATATCAAACTTGAGAGTGATCATTACTATATAAGTGCCAAGTACAGCAGCTGAGGAAAAGCAAGCCTCCAGTGATGGTATGGAACCTAAGAATGTTTTAAGGTCATCAAAGGGAAGCCCCTGGGGCCGGAGCGATGGTCCAGCAGGTAGGGTGTTTGCCTTGCACGTGGCCGGCCCATGCCAGGTTCGATCCCGGCATCCCACGTGGTCCCTCGAGAACCGCCAGGGGTAATTCCTGAGTGCAGAGCCAGGAGTGACCCCTGAGCGTCGCCGGGTGTGACCCCCAAAAAAGGAAGCCCCTGGATGAATCAGCCAGGGAAGATAGTAAGACTATTTTGAAAGGATCAGAATATGGTATCCTAAAAGACATAGGAAGCCTTGAAGGACACACGACTTTTGTAGGACAATACAAAGCGTAAAGCGTAAGATGAAGTTTTCAAGGTATTTATAGAACTGATTTAGTAAGAATGGCATTGATTACAGTTATTACTCAGGAGGGGGCAAACCCTCTGGCAATGCTGGGGTCTACTTTCAATTCAGTATTTAGATGTGGATCCTAAAGGTGCTCAGGAGAACATAGGTGCTGGGGGTCAAATCCAGGGCTCCCACATGCAAACATCACTCCTTTAAAATCACTTTCTGAACCCAAGTCTAGATTTTGAAAAATGACCCAGATACAGGTATTTAAAGAATAAAATTACTTCATTTTAAGGATAACCGACAACAGCAAGCAATTCAATCTCGACCCCTTTATAAAAATGTTTAGATACACTTCCCCTTTCCACTCACGGGGTTTTTAAATAAAGGGGAGGGGCAAACGTGACATGGGTTCCCACGAGGGTTGGCTACATGCCAGGGACACTCCTTAACCTCTTGTACTAGCTCTCTAGCCCTAAAGCCACCCCCCCCACAGTTCCTGAGTCACACCTGGCAATGTCCTTCCTCCCTCCCTCTTTCCATCCTTCTCAACTAATTAATATCTACAACAAAATGCTCTTGAATTTGTGGTGACCTCAAGATAAGGTAATTCAGAATCTTCTAGAAATTGAAGTCCTACCAATACAGGTAAGATGATCTTCAATCAAGAGTTACTTTGAAAATCATCAACTCTTCAAGTTTAAATTTACGACAGTACAGCTGACAAGGATCTCAGTCCCTGGGGACCCCAAAGAGTGCAGAGCCAGGAGTAAGCCTTAAGCACCAGCGAATTGTGGCCCAGAAACCGAAAGAGAGAGAGAAAAAAAAGAAAATTTACTGTAACTGAAATGATACCTACCATGATCTAACATGGTAGATTTCATTTTATGGCACAAATGGAACATGACTTAATATTTAAGTACCTCACTCTCGGATGCTACCAATTGAAACTAGATGCCTTTCTTTAAGGAAATCCTAAAATCTACATTAAACGAAATTTCAATTTTTGCTCATTTTACAGATGTTTGCTATCCCAGCAAAAAAAAAAGATAACCAAATACAGCATACACAAAACAGATTCCAAACTCCGTAATTTTCTTAGTTCACTTTACATTAAGACAAACATAAGCCAACAGACAAATAAGAACTGGTTTTACATGTAGTTCGCCAATTCTGAACAAACAATACTTGTCCATCCTCTCATTTCTTTAAAAATTATAGTTACTGCTCAGATGAAAAAGAACCTGAGCCTTAGGATTCTGCTAGTTTCCTATCCACTGAAACAAATTTACCTCAATTATAAAATGCACTGAGGGGCGGGAGCGATAGCCCAGCGGGTAGGGTGTTTGCCTTGCACGCGCTGGCCTGTGCCGGCCGGGTTCGATCCCGGCATCCCATATGGTCCCCTGAGCACCGCCAGGAGTGATTCCTGAGTGCAGAGCCAGGAGTAACGCCTGAGCATCGCTGGGTGTGACCCAAAAAGCAAAAAAGTAAAATAAAATAAAATAAAATAAATAATAAAATGCACTGAGTTCTCCAATTTAAAGGTGCTATTCAAAATAAAGGCAATTTCTCCAACCAGATAATAAGCTGCAATTAGTGGCTAGTTATATTTATATAATAACTACTACTAAGAATTCTAATAAGTCAGGGCTTGGCTATGAGACTAATCAATCACAAATTCAATAAGGTAAATAACAGTATATGCAAGTGCTTGGCTATTCTGGATCAAAAATAACTTGAAATTACATAAATAATTTAATCATGACATTCAGTCATGAATGAGAAATACTGTTCCAATAAAACTACAAAGCCCCCATGAAATGTAAGAAATTGCAGTGTGAACAATCATAACGCTGAAAAACTAATGATGGGACTTAAGAAACCTAACATCTAAAAACATGCTAAATCTTACCGAATACCAAATGGCTAGGACTTGAAACTGCACTGATATGTCAAAGCTTAGTTTCATGTACAGAAACTATCAGTTTTGGTGATGGGAATTACAAAGATTATATATACAAATTAGAACGGAGAGCTTCTATTTTTCATAAATCTGTTCTGTTCTGAGATTAACATTAACCAAAGAAATGATTTAAAGAATTCAGACATTTGAAAATGACATAAGACAAGTGATGACTAATCAAATAGCTCTGATTACTACTATCATTAGTGGCACTCTGAAACACCAATCTCTAGTTTTCCAAAATCTGGGCGCTGATATTTTGATACATGTTTTATTGAGAAGATGCTAAAATTCGATGCTGCAGAGCCCAAGAGAACACTCACAATCAAGCCATGAGGCTTCACTTTAAAGCATTTTTTTTCTGTACTGATAAAATTAAAAAGACAATATTCATTCACTCATTCAAAAATCTGGGGCTGGAGGCGATAGCACAGGGGGTAATAGTACAGGGGCCTTGCAAGCGGCCGACCTAGGTTCGATTCCCGGCATCCCATATGGTCCCGGAGCACAAGGACTAAATCCTGAGTGTACAGCCAGGAGTAACCCCTGAGCATTGCTGAGTGTTACCCAAAAAAAAAAAAAAAAAAAATCTATGTCGCTCTCTCCTGGCTTGACACACTGTCCGCACCACTAGGTTAGCTCATTTCCACGCCCAAATTGCACGGGAAAAGTCTCTGACCTGAGCAGCTGAACAGAAAGAAGTGCTAAATGAAAGAAGTGCTAAAAGAACGAATGAATTCTCTGGGAATTGGGAGACAAAGGGCTTCTCGGATCTAGACTTATTCTAGAATTACCACTGCACAATGACAAAAGGCACATCAACTCCAGCTCACCCCCATCGTGGTACTGCTGCACGCTGCCTGACCAACGTGCTCTAGGCGGCTGTCAGGTACCCAAAGAATTTAACAACCAGCCCAACAATACCAGATGCGGCGGCACTTCCTTACCCTGACGTCGGAGAAAACCGACTAGTAATGTCAGACTAAGACGAGCAAAATTTCCCAAGTCAGATAGGGGGTAAAAATAAAACCTCAATTCAGCGCTCCCAGAGCCTAGAGCTGGGGGAAACGCCGCGTCAGTGAACTTAGCTATTATTTCCTCCTTTATCAACCTAGAGGCTGCCGAAAATCCCCAAAGAGGGGAGTGGCCCATCACTTAACGCTGCTGCGGGTGAAGCTTCAGGCCTCGAAACATCACCCAGGCAACTCACCCCCCGGCCCTGAGCCCACCGTCGCTGGAACGTGGCCTCCTTCACTCCACACGACGATCCGACGGACCACCGGAGCCCCCGCGCCGCATCACCTCCGCGCCCCCACAACGCCCGGGAGAACTGCTGTGTCACCGAGAAACGAACGCTCTGGGTTCTCCCTTTTCCCCCTGAAATCAGAAGGCGACCGTCCAAGCCCGTCGCTCCCCGGAGTCTCCCGACAAAGCCATGTGCCGCCGCCCGCACAACGGCGAACGCTGCACCCCCGGGGCCGCTTCTCACCATTTCCAGGTGAGCGCCGGAGCCGTCGGGGTGTCCGCTGCCCGGCGCCGGGCTGGCCCTGCCCTCCGGGGTCTTCCGCTCGCTGTTGCGTTTCAGGCTGCCGCCGTCGCCACAGCCCCCAGCCTCCCGGCGCCGCCGCTGCCGGCTCCACAGGTACATGGCCCCGGCCCCCAGCAGAAGGGGCGCCCCGACCGCCAGCGCCAGCTGCCATCGCGGCAGGCCCCCGTGCTCGGGCCCGCGGTGGCGCTGCCGCCGCCCACCCCGCTCCCCGCCGACCCAGGCGCTGCCGCTGCGACCACCGCCGCCTCCATGGGTTTAGAGGCGGCCATGACAAGTGTCGTCCGCCACCGCCTCTCTGATGATCGCGGGCGCCACAGTCACCAGGTAGCGTGAAAAGGCAGACGGGAGGGAGGGAGGGAGGGAGGGAGGCAAGGAGGGAAGGCAGAGAGCGAGGCAGCGAGCACGCTAGGCAGCGAAAGCGGACGGCAGAAAAGGGCCAGAGGTCACCGGAAGCCCGGGGCATGCTGGGCCGGCACCTGGCCGTCCTTCCCCGCCCTCCCAACCGCTGAGGGAAAGGAGGAAGAGGAAACCACTTCCGGGTCAAAGAACGTGGGCGGGAGGTGGGCGTCCCGCGGAGTCCTTTCTCTTTCCTTTTGCCCGCTACTATTTTTGAAACTAACTTCTCGAGGGTGGGAGTGGGGGGTAGGGGGTCTTAAGCCTCCCGTGGCAGCCGATGTCGTATCTTCCGCCTTCCGGAAGAAAGGGCAGAGCGGCCTCCGGTAGAGCGGGGCCCAGGAGTAGCGCGTTAAGGGTTTGAGCCGCCAGGTTGATCCGAAAGGGAGCGACTAGAGCGGTTTTAAGAATGGAAGGGAGTGGCTGAGAGTAGTGAAGGTTATTGGCTGGCTGCAGTAGTGGGCGGGGCGGAGCCCAGGCAGTCGCGTTTATTGGTGGAGTTTGGGCCTCTCGTAATCTAGCTCCCGCTACGTTGGCGCGTCTTAAAGCTCTGTGGTTGTTCACGGGCTTGGTTGTCAGTCCGTGTTGGGGAGACCAGAAGGTTGAGAACGCTTGTGAAGGTTTGTAAGGAAGGAGCTCAGGGCTAGAGAGGTAAATCAGGTGGCTCTGATTTTCTTATCTCTGCCTTGCAGAGTTCCTTTGTGACGAATCTGGGTTTATTGGGGTCAACAGCAGACAACAGAAACGTCTGAGTAGAATACAGACATATTTAGGCTTCCAGTTCTCCAAGCTGGAGCTGGGTCCGGGGGCCCATCACCCACTCCAGTTAGGGACGCCAAGATGTCTGTGTGTTGATGAGCAAATCTTTTTTTTGTTCATTTTTTTTAAAATTGAATAGTAGAGCTCCCACCTGCTTAACAGTTTCTTTTTATGTATTTATATCTTATAGAGGTCCCTCCCTCACCACAACCCAACCCACAAGGTGCCCAGCTCTCCGATTCACCCACTTTCCCACGGCCATGCTTGTTTTGCACTACCCGTTTTAATCTTTTTTTATTCTTTTCTTTTGCTTCCCCCTTTGCTTTTTTTGGTCTCACCAGTGATGCTCAGGAGTTACTCTAGCGGTGCTCAGGGGACCATAGGGGATGCTGAGGATCGAAGCAGGGTCAGCCACGTGGAAGGCAAACTCCCTACCCGCTTTGCTATGGCTCTGGCCCCAAGCCTTGTTTCCCCCTCATTCCCAAATAGAAATTCCAATTTATAGCTTCATATCTTTAATAACTTTCTCAAGTCTCCCTTGCTCTGCACCAGTTTTTAAAATCGAATCACTGAATTACAAAGTTATTGGTGATCGAGGTTTCAGTGTTTCGACGTCCCAACACCAGTCCCTTCATCAGTGTTCGTTTACCTCCACCGATATCCCCAGTTTCCCTCCTGTCAACACAGCCTGCCTCTATGGACCGCACTATTTTCTTTTTTCTTTCTTCCTTGTTATTTTCTTTTGGACTGCTTTAGGATAATTTACTTTTTAGGGTGTCATGCATTTAACTACCTCCTCTCATCACCCAGCCCTAAGAGTGCCCACTTTCCTCTATCACTGTTGCCCTGCTTCCTTTCCTTACTTAGCCCTCTCCCATGTCTCCCCTGCCCCCAGAGGCAAAACCACCTACTAGGACCAGTTCTCTTACTCTCTCTGTTGCCGTTGGGCAGTAGATACTATCATACTGTGCTTCTTGATATCCAGCATATGCATCAGATTCATTCTGTGTCTACCCCTCTTCCGACTTTCCAGGTCTACCCATATTGAAACTATGGATAACATTCATAAAGAAACCATGCACCATAGATTCTTTATCTCGTCTTCTGTTCTTGGGCCTTGGGTGGACTCCAGATTTTGGCTAGTGGATAGCACTGCCGCAGCATAGGAGTGCAGAGCTCTTCTCTGCTGTTGTGTTAGGGCCCTTGGGATATTCCCAACAGTAGAATTGCTGGTTTATATGGAAGTTCTAGTATCTAATATCACAGTATCTAGTGTGTTTTATTTTTTCTTTCCCCCTCCCAATTCCTAAGTTTTTGAGAAATGTCCATATTGTTTTCCAAAAAGACTGGACCGGTCAACAATCCCATCAGCTGTGAAGGAGAGTTCCTACCCCTCACACATCCACACCAACAATGATGGTGGGTCTTTGTTGATGAGTGCCAGTGCACCAAATCTCTTAAAATATAAAAATTTCACTTGCAAGATGCATGGAGTTAAGTGTATTTTCAAGATAAAAAGACAACTATTAACAGTATCAGAATCCAAGACTATTGCCACGCACCTCACTCCCTTTAGGTATATCGGTCTGGAGACCTTCATATTAAAAATGTAAAATAATTGCTTTTTTTTTAAATCGGGTTTTGTTAGTCTGTTTGTTTTCTTTTGGGGCCACTTCCACTGGTGCTCAGGACTTATTCCTGGCTCTGTGCTGGGGTCTCCTAGCCGACTGGGGCTTCTATAGGTTGCTGGGGATTGAGTCTAGGTCAACTGCATGAAAGGCAAGTGCCTTACCTGTTTTTGCACCTCTCCTCTTTTCTATTAAAATCCCAATAATTGCTTTTTCATGAGAATTACTGCTATTACATCATAAGAACTACAAGATCGAAAAGATGATATTTATTAAGTGGCCCTAAAAGGAATTAAATTGGAGTGACCTAATTTCAGTGTTTCAGGATCATTGCTTTTCTCCTGTCTGATGTAGGTTCCTATTAGTAGATTGCTTTCAAACAATAGGGTTCCTTAGCAACTTAGGCTAAAAAAAAGAGGAGCTAAAAATAATAGCAGAACTGAATCGATCAAATAGTGGTTGCAAGCAGCTAGTTCCTTACTGTTCTCCAACATCTAAAGCCTAATCTTCTTCCTTTTAACACAGTTTCTCCCTTGCCATTTCAGAACAGAATTTAAATCTTCTTTTCTAAAAATTCAGGGTTTTTTCTATAGCATCATAGGGGATTGCAGAAGGTTGGTAACTTTGACTATTGGCAGGAACTATACCATTTAACTATTTTAAACTTTATTTATTATTTGGAATAAGTGATAGAATGGTCAAAATCCAAAAGTAGCAGAGGCTTAGTGTGAAGTTTCCCTCCAGCCTCTCTCCTCAGCCACCCAGTCCCCCTCTTCAAGGGCAATAATGTTAGAATTTCTTAAAATACTTTTCTTTAACATTTATCTAATGCATTGGTTTTGTTCAGTTTTACTTTTAAATGTGACATCAGAAAATCAATTAGTTCTTGATAGCCTGTTGAACATTCCCTTTCTATTTTCTAGCCCATTGATCCTATTTTATGTTTTATTTTTGGGGGGTCACACCCAGTGATGCTCAGCACTCAGGGATTACTCCCTGGAATACTCCCCAGCGGTGCTCAGGGGACCGTACAGTATTCTGGGGACTGAACTGTGTTGGCCATGTGTGTTGCAGGACTCCTGTAATAACCTCTGCATCTCCTCTGAATTGCCGCCTGCAGATCACTTTGTAGATAAGGGGGTAGACTAAATGTGGCAGTTTATCTGACCATGTATTCTGTACTAGCTGGTATAAATATTCTCTCATGCTACCACAATCATCGTGGGACTAGTTAGATCTTACCAGCATATTTGCCTGGCCACGTTGGATCCCTAAATAATTTGACCAGAGAGAAATGCTGTTTGCCTCCAAGCAAGCAAGCATGGCTCCCCTGATAACGCAAAGGCAACTAAAATACAAAACTACCGTGAAGTAGACGAGACCTGGAGAAATATTTAACTGGTATTAGACTTTTGCTACAGAGACAAGCCATTTCGGAAACCCCCTTCTCTACCCTATAAAGGCTTTTCCAGGCAGATCTTGGCTCAAGACATTAGCATATAAAAGGGCCTAGGTGAGGTGCTGGGAGAAATTACCTGAGGGCATTTGACCCTCCCTGCTTCCCATAATAGTGGGAGGGAGGTCTGAGTTGCAGGGGTATAAAACTAGCCTGCTTCCTCTCTCCCGCTCTCTTTTTGGGCTCTCTCTTTGTGAGCTCGCACCCTTCTTGGAGTCTTGTCTTTGTCTCCTCTTTACAGGGTTTTTTTTTTTTTTTTTTTTTGTTTTTTGGTCACACCCGGCAATGCTCAGGGGCTACTCCTGGCTCTGCACTCAGGAATTACTCCTGGCGGTGCTCGGGGGACCATATGGGATGCCGGGGATCGAACCCAGGCCGGCCCAGGCCGGCCGCGTGCAAACGCCATACCCGCTGGGCTATCGCTCAGGCCCCCCTGCCTCTTTACAGGGTTTTTACACGTGGTGGCCTCCATTTTGGCCTACACGTGGCTGGGTTCTAGCCAGGAATCCTAAGCACAGGGTTTTTCCTATTGTGGATTTGTATGCCTGAACCTGTGATAAGTAAAGCCTTTTAAAACTGCATCGGATTCCTGAGTCTTCATCCATTCCCGCCGGCTTTGGAGGTAGAAGGGAACTTCGCTTCCTGGCACTGTTGGGGACCCCGGAAGCGCCCCCGACACACGTGCAAGACAAACACTCTACCCACTGTACTATTGCTCTGACCCCCTACATAGATCTTTTTAAGAATTACTGTCTCGGTGATCTTACTGACCTGTACAGAGTATTAAGCTGTGAAATACTAAAAATGCTTACCTCTCTGGTTGTAATGAAGGTTTAATTAAATACTATCTACATTCTTTTTTGTGTGATACAAACTTATACAAACTGGTTGGCCCTGGGTGCTTAGGTCTCTGTTTTTCTAAGTCTCAAAGGAATTTGTTTGTTTGCTTTTGGGCTACACCCAGTGATGCTCAGGGGTTATTCCTGACTTTGCACTTGGGAAAATACTCTCAATGTGGTGTAGAGGACCATTTGGGATGCTGGGGATAGAACCCAGGTCAACCACAGGCAAGACAAGTGCCCTACCTAAAGTACTATCTCTCCATCTCCAAACAGGGCAGTTTTTATATATAATCTGATAATGTACTGATCACATCAGATCAAACTATTATATATATTTAATATATTGTGGTGACACATTGTAATGACTGGCTGATGAAAGGTATGGGTTCCTGAGTGTAATGGCACTCAGTGGTACAGAAGTGGTGGGGAAATGGAGAGTACTTATGTTATCAGTATAAGCAGACGTGTGAACCGGCAAGGACAGATAAAGATTTGGCTGTGTGAGCAGCCCCACCTAAATTAAAATTTATAGAAGGGAGTAGCTCAAAAGGGCTAGAGTTCATGCTCTATATGTGGGAGCCACAGATTCGTTCCCCAGCACCAAATACACCCAGAGAACATCAGAAAACCCAGAGAGCAGTGGCAGTGGTGTAGCAAATTCGTTTTTCTATAATATGGGTTAAAATGATTCATGAACTCTTCAGGGTCTCTCAAGGCTGAGTGCATGCAGGAGACCCTTATTCTCCTCCCGGCACTGCAAGGCTCCACAAGCACCTCCAGAAGGACCCAGGAGAACTTGTGTCCTACCTACTTCCGGCACCACAATAAATGTATAAATAAATAATACATTTACATGGCTGATGGCTTATTTATTAGACAGTACCTTTCTAAGTACTTCTCAACTGTGCTTGCAGAGCTGACACTTAAACGAAAGGTTCAAAATTTGGGCAGTTATTCCTGGGCTCCAGAAAGATGAAGGATCTGGAGAAAAAGAAAAAAGAGAGGAAGAAATGACAACTTATTAGGCCCTTGATAGGTGTTGGGCATATGTCGGGCGCTCCACCCCGGTCCCGACAGTGCCGGGAAGCGAGTTCCCTTCTACCTTGGCCGGCGAGGAATGGATGAGCACTCAGGGATCCGATGAGGTTTTAAAAGACTTTACTTATCACAGGTTCAGGCATACAAATCAGCAAAAGGAAAACCCGATGCTTAGGATTCCAGGCTAGGAACCCCCAGCCACGTGTAGGCCAAGATGGCGACCACCACGTGTATAGGCTTTGGGAAAGGAGAAGAACACTTCCAAGCAGGGCGACCGCTCACAGCGAGCCACAGCCCCCAAAGAAGCGAGGGAGAGTGAAAACCGGCTAGTTTATACCCATGCAACTCAGGCCTTCCTCCCATTGTTATGGAAAGCAGGGAGTGTTAAATGTCCTTAGATAATCCCTCCCTGCACCTCACCTAGGCCCTTTAGTGTGCTAATGCAGCGGCCCTTAAAGGAGTCCTGCAACAGGCATAAATATATATATATATATATATATATATATATATATATATATATATATGTGTGTGTGTGTGTGTGTGTGTGTGTGTTTGTTTTCCCCCTATTAAGAAAGTAGCAGTGATGAAAGTGAAGGAAAATAAAAGATAATCAAAACAACTGGGAAAACTTCACAGCTGATTTTGTATTCATTTATGCATATATTGGCAACTTTACTTGATTAAGTTTCTGGTTTTGTCTTTGATTTCTGGTAGGAACTTCTGGCTTGAATGTGGTTGGACTTGAGTGTGGAATGACCTGTCATAATGATCTACTGTCATGAATGCTGTCCCAAACTACTAGTATTGACCTGAAAAATTTCAGTTGCTGCCACAGTTACCAGCACTGAAAATGATCTGCACTATCAACACTATCAGCATCGCTATTCCTGGTCTCTTCTAGTTACCCATCCAAAGCATGCTGTGGGCATTGTTGGGACCTGCTGGGTTGACCCTTTCCGTGTCACTACTGGTCTACAGAAATCCCTGTTTCTTCTGAGCCCTTTGCTGTTAATAATCGCCCAGCCTTTATACAGTTGCTTACCCCCTTTCTTTGACTTTTATCAAAACATCAGTTAAGTGGGTGGCACTACTTTATTTCTCAGGGGACTGTCACTTTGTGATTCAGTCAAGCAGCAGCTCTTTCGACTGTCAGAAAATGCCTCTGCACTTTGGGAACAATCTACAGTTACCCCGTTCCTTAGCTGTGACTGACAGGTCATATGCATACCTTATGCATTCATTTGCCAGTTTTCTGCCCACTCTCACAGTTTATAAAAAATTTCCACCTTAGTCAACTTACTTCATTGCCACCCACAAGAATTGGTGACTTTTGCAAATGGAGAAATGTCATCTTGCACTTTAGTTTATAAAGATGTGTGTATGTAGGTTATTCTAATTGTGAACAGAACAGGGATACCACAGTAATTGGTGCCTGAAGTCCAGCCTAACCCTTCCTCTCCACAGTCTGGTGGCAAACTGTCTCTGTCTAGAAATAAGTCTTTTTGGTGAATTGCATGAAGATTTCAGCTCACTAAAACTGTGGACCTTTAAGCTACTCCTCCCAGTGTCTGTCTTTCATTGTTTATACTAACCAGTGGGAAATAATCTCAACTCTAACAGTGAGTAAGTAGTAAATATAATTGTTAAATTGAGTTTAATTTGTTATTTAAAAAAAACATAAAATCACACAAAATAGTCTCACTGCCTATGTTCTCAATGACTGCTTAAGTTATCAATGACTGCTTAACAAATTATCCTAAGATACTGGGTCAAGAAAAACTATTGTATCTCACAATTCTGTTCAGAAATATGGGGAACAGATTCTCTTTGCAAGTGTCAGAAGAGTTTACCCTTTGGACAGATGGCTAATCTGAAGAGTTCAAGAGGTCTTCACACACTGGGGCCAGAGACAGCACAGCGGCTAAGGTGCTTGCTTGTATGTAGCTAACTCACATTTAGATCTTTAGCATCAGGGCCGGAGCAATAGCCCAGTGGGTAGGGCATTTGCCTTGCACGCAGCCGGCCCATGCTGGCCCGGGTTCGATCCCGGCATCCCATATGGTCCCCGAGCACTGCCAGGAGTAATTCCTGAGTGCAGAGCCAGGAGAAACCCCTGAGCATTGCCAGGTGTGACCCAAAAAAGCAAAAAAAAAAGAGATTAGATCTTTAGCATCACATCTGGTCCCCTGCACCCCTCTAGGGGCGATATCTGAGCACAGAGCTGGAAGTAAGTCCTGAGCCCCCAAGAGATGTCTCTCGCTGGCACTCTTGTGAAGATGGCTCACAAATACTTGGGACTGTAAAGTGGAGCCCATTCTTGTAACCTTTCCAGCCTGGCAGTCATGATAGTCAGACTTCTTAAGTAGCAGCTCAGAGTTCCTAGAGATAACATCCCAAGATTCCCAGGAAAAAAGCCAAAAAATCTTTCCAGAGCATTTTTTTCTTCCATAATCTGGGTTAAACGTATCCTTAGGACTAACAGGTTCATGGAAAGGTGTATTAGACTCCTTATCTCAATGACAAGCAGCAAAAAATTGTTGTAGCTATTTTTTTAAAGTATTTTATTATACCACCATGAGATATACACTTACAAAGATGTTCATATTTGGTTTTCAGTCATACAGTGTTCCAGCACCCATCCCTCCACCAGTGCCCATTTCCCACCACCAACGTCCCCGATTCCCTCCCCACTCCTCTAGCCTGCCTCCATGGCAGGTTCCTTATTTCTTTCCCTTTCTCTCTATCTCTTTCTCTTTTCCTTCCCTTCCAGATTGTGGATTACAGTACATACATTAAAAGGTTGTCATGTGTATCTTTTTGCCTGTATTTAATGCTCGAGAGACTCACAGACATGGGGCAGAGCTGCCTGCTTGCTCTCCCTGTGCCCAGCCTCTCACGGGCGCCCAGGAGAGATGGCGGGTTCTAGCCCTGGCCTGCCACCCCAGCAGAGCCTTGCAACAAGCCAGACGACCCCCACTCCATGAGGGCCTCCATTTTCCACATCCGGACTTCCCTCTCGTCAGAACTCCACACAGCAGACCAGCCTATCACAGCCCAGCTCATGCAGCTGCAAGCGGCTGCACGGTTCATCAATAAATGCTAGACTTAGAGATGACTACAAGAGTATGCTACCCGCATGGCAGAGCCTGGCAAGCAACCCGTGTTGTATTTGATATGCCAAATACTAGTAACAATTATAGACCTCATTCCGGAATGAATTGAGGCTCTTTATGTTCCTGGAGCAAGCAGATGCCCTTGGGCTCTACTAGCATGAAACCGTGCATATGGAGATGTTACTGGGGCCCCCCTTCGAGCAAATCAATGATGAATGGGAAGACAGTGACAGTGATTTAATACTCAATTCTAGGTTGGTATTAGCACTTTCGACAATTGTTAGCACACTGTTCCATTTTCTGTCTTACCTAGCCTCTGACTCTCACTTGCGTTTGTGATAATTTTGTTGTGGCTATTTCTATTTAATTTTTAAAAACTCTGTGGTGTTTAGGATTGAAACCAGGGCCTCACACATGTTAGGCAAGTATTCTACCACTGCTCTATATTCCTTACTATGGCAAATGTCTTTAATATGCCATAATCTCTACAAAGATCTAACCAAAGATAATATTTTGCATATAACACAATTAGGAAATATTTTTTTTTTTTTTTTTTTTTTGGGGGTCACACCCGGCAATGCTCAGGGGTTACTCCTGGCTCTGCACTCAGGAATTACTCCTGGTGGTGCTCGGGGGACCATATGGGATGCCTAGGATTGAACCCGGGCCTGCACAGGCCAGCCGCGTGCAAGGCAAACACCCTACCTGCTGGGCTATTGCTCTGACCCCAATTAGGAAATATTTTTTAAACATTGTTTAATGTTTGTTGTATTTTAGGTGACGTGACTATGACACATTTTATGATTTTTTAATGTCACACCCAGCAATGCTCAGGGGTTACTCCTGGCTCTGCATTGGGGAATTACTCCTGGCAGTGCTCAGGGAATAATATGGGATGTTAAAGTTCAGACCTGAGTCAGTAGTAATGTGCAAGGCAAGTGTCTTACTGTGGTACTATCTCTCCATTCCCACTTAACTTTTATGTTGTTGACGTAAAAATATATTGCACATTCATTATCACCAAAATGCCCAGGTCCTCCACGACTCTACTTAGATTCCTTTTATTTGCCTTTTCCATTTCTCCTCCCTCCACTGCCTCCACTGAGTGGTAATATGAGTTTTGTAATCAAAATCAAAAGGGTTTTTTTTTTCTCATTCAGTGATGTCTGTTTCCTTATTATTGTGTCTCTCTATATACCATTGGGTGAGATCATATAATATTTCTCCTCCCTATGGCTGTACCCAGTGATGCTTGGGGGGCTGCATTGTGTCAGGAATTGAACCCAGGTCAGGTGTATACCAGGCATGCATCCTAACTGCTTTACTATCTACTAATTTTATCTATTATTTATTTATATTTATTTATCTGTCTATCTATCTATTTATTTATGTATTTAATTTTTGCTTTTGGGTCTGCTATGCATAGGGGTTATTCCTGGCTCTGCACTCAGGAATTAATCCTGGCAGTGCTTGGGGGACCATATGGGATGCTGGGGGATTGAACCCAAGTATCTACTCAGTTTTTAACTGTGGATATCAATTAATCCAGGGATATTTACTGGGTAGACCGGTGTTCCTCAACCATGACAACATTGCCCGAGATTACTCAAAGAGAGTCACTAGTGAAAAATCACTTAAATGGGGCTGGTGGCTATTAGCATGTGACTGGGGTCCAACCATCAGGATGGAGTACCATAGGAAGGAAACAAGGTCAAAAGGGGGTTATAGTCAGAAAAAAGACTGAGCAATACTGTGATTTTTTCCATTGAATTGCTTTTGTGTTATTTTAGTATAGAAAATTATCGATATGTTCCCACACACCATGCATCATGCCCACAGACTTGTGGATTGGGTGTCCAATATTTGGTTCTATGAAATGTGATGGGCTACCTGGTACATCAGTATACCAGGCTTTGAGATATCACGTGGCCCCTTTGTGGCCGTGTGCCATGGGAAGAGCTGGCAGAAGGGGTTTCATGGGTCTGTGTCCCTGGATCATGGGTAACAGCGTCAGCAGCAGTTTTTGGGTGGGCTCACTGGGCCTTCTGGAGGTGACCGAAGTGGGGGAAGGGACCTCAACTCCAGCTCCACAGAAGCCTGGTAAGCATAACCGCCAGTACCTGCATACCTGGACTTGTAATTGTTAATTTTTTTGTGAGTTATTTTTGGAATTTCGTCAGTATCTTTGCATTGGTTGATATGATCACCTGACTTTATGTATATTTAATTATATTGAATATTCTAGCCCTAGCCCGCCATACCAATACCAATATCCAAGGTCAAGTGAAACATATATCAGGAGGTCTTGTCAAAGGTGGAAATTATCACAAACGTGTGGGAGTCAGAGGCTAGGTAAGACAGGAAATGGAACAGTGTGCTAACAATTGTCGAGGGTACTAATGCCAACCTAGAACTGAGCATTAAATAGAGGCAAAAGATACACATGACAACCCTTTAATGTATGTTCTGTAATCCATAGTCTGGAGGGGAAGGAAAAGAGAAAGAGAGAGAAATGGAAAGAAATAAAGAACCTGCCATGGAGCAGGGCTGAGGGAGGGGAGAGGGAACTGGGGACGTTGGTGGTGGGAGATGGGCACTGGTGGCAGGATGGGTGCTGGAACACTGTATGACCAAAACCCAAATATGAACTTTTTAATTGTATATCTTTGTAATTGTAAAAATAAAAAATTTTTAAAAAAAATGTAAAAGAAGGGGGGAGAGATGCAGAGACAGAGAGACAGAGAGAGAAAGAGAGAAAAAGGGGGGTACCTGCTATTGAGGCAGCCTGGGGGGTGGGTGGGAGGGGGTGTGGGTACACTGGTGGTGGGGATGGGGCACTGGTGGAGGGATGGGTGCTAGAATACTGTATTATCAAGAACCAATTATGAATACCTTTGTAACTGTATGTTTCACTGTGGTATAATAAAAATTAAAAAAAAAAAAGGAAGCCAGACAACCCCCCACTCCATGAGGGCTGCCATTTTCCACATCCGAAATCCCTTCTCTTCAGAGCTCCACCCAGCAGAAGAGCCTATCACAGCTCGGCTCGCATGGCCGCTTGCAGCCGCCGGGTTCATCAATAAATGCTGGAGATCAGAGGTGACTACAAGAGTATGCCACCCGCACAGCAGAGCCTGGCAAGCTACCTGTGACATATTTGATATGCCAAAGACCATTAACAATTATAGACCTCATTCCAATGACCTGATGAAATGGTTTGAGGCTCATTATGTTCCTGGAGCAAGCAGATGCCCTTGGGCTCTACTAGCATGAGACAGGACATATAGAGATGTTACTGGTGCCCGTTTGAGCAAATTGATGATGAATGGGAAGACAGTGACAGTGATACAGTGATATTTTATTATTTCAGTTTTTCATTCTTGATTCTGTTCTATTAGTTCATGTATCTCTTTCTCTACCAATATCACACTGACCTGATTACTGCCAATTATATAGTAAGTTTTAGCACCATTAAGCATGATTCTCTTCATCATTTTCAAAATTTTCATGCTTTTGTATTGCTATATTAGATTAAAAATAAATTCTCTATGTGTACAAACAACTTAATGGAAAATTGTATTAAGGTTATCTATGATGGAATAACATGTAGCTGTTAGGAGAAAAGAAGTCATGAAATTTGCATATAAATGGATGGACATGGAGATGGTCATGCTGAGTGAAATTATCCAGAAAGAAAAGGACAGATATAGAATGACTGTATTCATATGTGGGATATATGAGTGTTGGATGACGAGGCCTAGCTAGTTTGGGAGCTTTTCTGTTTAATCCACTTAAAGTTTAAGCTATTTACATATTCTTAAGTCAGGGTTCATGCTAATGAGATCGCTCTTCTGTGTAAACACTGATGGAGGGTTGCGAGAGTAACAAGATTTATAAGAGTCATTTTGACTCTGAATCAGTAACTTCTGAATTAAATAGTAACTTTAATCTATACATGATTTCAATGTTGTCTAGATTGGGCACTTCACTTGATCACTTGAATCCCGTTATTCATCGATTTGCTCGAGTGGGCACCAGTAACATTTCCATTAGACCCTATCACGTGCCAATGTAGCCCAGTGGCATCTGGTTGATTCAGGAATATGAAGAGCCTCAAAGCGTTCCTTCAGGGTCTTTACAAGGAAGTCTGACCATCTTGTAGGTGGGCTGCCACGTGATCTTTTGACATCCTGTGGGATCCAGTCTGTAACAGCTCTAGTCCAGTGGTTGTCTCCAAATCGCATTACATGTCCAGCCCATCTGATTTTCAATGCCTTGGCAAATGAGACAGCGTCCCTGATTCTGGAATAGCGAGGGAGGTCAGAACTCCGGATTCCTTCTCTCACTTGAGTGAGGCGTGATATTCCAAGCATAGCTCTTTTGATTCCTCTCTGGGAGACCCGAATAGCATTTTCATCCTGCTTTCGTGCTTTTCGTAGGGCCCAGGTCTCTGAGGCGTATGTTAATGCAGGGAGAATGGTGGAGTCAAAGAGATTGGACACAATTCCTCTTAATACTCACTGGTCCCAGTATGGGACAATTAGATTCTGCCAGGAGACTACCACCCTGGCTACACTGAGACTGTCATTTAAGATTAAAGAAAGATTCATGCTAGTTTGTCCTCAAGCAGGTGAGCATGACCCTTTCAGTAAAGAGAGAACAAGACACTTGGAATCACCTTGGTGCAGAACAGAAAATAGATGGACCTTGTGCATACCATCTAGATTGCATGAAACCCGTGGAATTATGATGTGTTTCTCTCCAATAATATACATCCATTGATATGTTTTTTCTTTTTTTTTTCTTTTTCTTTCTTTCTTTTTTTTTTTTTTTTTTTTTTTTGTCACACCTGGCAACACTCAGGGGTTACTCTGGCTCTTTACTCAGGAATTACTCCTGGCGGTGCTCAGGGGACCACATGGGATGCTGGGGATCGAACCCTGGTCGGCTGCGTGCAAGGCAAACGCCCTCCCGCTGGGCTATCGCTCGGCCCTGATATGTTTTTCTTTATACTAACTCTCACTCTCTCCAGTGTTTTGATATAGAGATAATCTCTGAGAAAGAGACGAGTCCCTGGCATAATCATTTGTTTAGACCTAAAACAAGTGTGGTGCCACCCTAGTGTGATACTACCCTACTTCTACAACTAGAAGCTGATTTGTTGATCTTTGTTGACATTACCCTCTCTGAACATAGGATTATTTTTGGATATATAACAGGACTGACTTGAGGTAGGGGATCCACTGTGATGGGAGACTTGGGCCCTGGTGAATGATCTAAGTTCTTTTTTTTAATTTTTAATTTTATTAATTTTTTTTTTTTGCTTTTTGTGTCACAACCGGCAATGCTCAGGGGTTACTTCTGGCTCTGCACTCAGGAATTACTCCTGGCAGTGCTTGGGGGACCATATGGGATGCCAGGGATCGAACCTAGGCCAGCACAGGCCGGCCGTGCAAGGCAAATGCCCTACACCCGCTGGACTATGGCTCCAGCCCCAGAATGATCTAAGTTCTGACCAAAAAGCTAGAGGTCTAGGGAATTCCATTGTTTTGGATTGTAGTGGCAGAGTTTGTTTTATTACTGAATTAGTAAAAGTCTTTTGGAATTACGCTGGACACTTGAGTTTTCGTCTATTCCCTGCCAACCTCGGAGGTAGAAGGGAACTTGTTTCCTGATATTGTTGGGGACCCCAGCGGCTCCCTGACATGAGGACATGTCAAGGGTTGGAATCTACCACAAGTGTGTATGGGAGAGAGGTTAGGTAAGATAGAGAAGGGATCAGTATGCCAATAATAGTTGGAAGTGGTAATGCTAAACTAGAACTGAGTATTAAAAATAGATAAAAGGATATACATGATAACCCCTATATATGTATTGCAAACCACAATGCACAAAAGAAGACAGAATGGGGAGAGAAGAAAAGTGCCTGCCATAGAGCAGGGTGGGTGTTGGACAGGTGGGTCTTGCCTCTGCCTCTTGCCTCTGCATCTTGCTTGGAGTTACCTCCTGCAGACCACTTTGTAGACAGGGGCAGAAAAACAGTTTGACCCTGTGACTCTATGTGGCAGCATATCTTACCATATATTCTATGTTAGCTGGTATAAATATTTTCTCTCATGCTACCATAATCTTCATGGGACTAAACAGGTCTTACTAGTATTTTTTATCTGGCTGTGTTGGATCTTTAAGTATAATATAGTTATAATTAGATCAGAAAAAATGCTGTTTACCTCCAAGCAAGCAAGCGGGCAAGCGAGCGAGCGAGTGAGCAAGCGTGGCTCTCTAATAAGTCTAAAGGCTAATATCCAAAACTGTTGGGGAATGCTGCTGGGATCCCCGACAGTGTTGGGACAGTTCTCTTCTACTCCGAGGACACCAGGGGGAACAGATGAAAACTCACCAGTCCGGTGCAGTTCCAAAAAAGGCTTTTAATAGTACAAAAGCTCTTCCACAGTACTCCAATATAATGAACAAACTCTAGCTCTGGTCGGAACTTAGACCATACAAAAGAGCCTAAGTCTCCCACCAAAGAGAGAGGATCTCACCTGAGATGAGTCCTACCCAGAAGAAGGAGCAAAAAGGCCAAAGAGCAAAAAGCCGAAAGCCAAAAGCCAAAAGCCACAGGAGCCAAAAGCCAAAAGGGGAAAAGACCAAGGGGCCTCAAGTCAGTCTCCCTATATACACCAAAGTAATCCGATTTGTGACAGGGAGGGTCATGTCAACAAAGAACCCTAAACAGAGTGTAGAAGAGCAGTGCCACACCCTATTGCAGGTATAAAAAGGTTCCGCCAAAGGGAAACACTGGAGAGAGAGAGGGCTAATATAAAGTAATACATCATAATTTCATGAGCTTCATGTAATCTAGATGGTACCCACAAGGTCCTTATTATTATCTGCACCAGGGTGATTCTGAGTATCTTGTTCTCGTGTACTGAAAGGGTCACACTCACCTCCTTAAAGCAAACTAGTAAGATCCTTCCTATAGTCTTCATATAGTCTCAACGTAGCCAGGGTGGTAGTCTCCTGATAAATTCTAACTGTCCCACGCTGGGTGCAGTGGGTATAAAGAGGAGCTGTGCCCAATCTAGAAAACATAGAAGTCTTAGTAGATGTATAAGTAAGAAGTTATTCAGTCAAGGTGACTTCTGTAACTGCCACACCCTCTAACAGTATTTACATAAAAGAGAGGTCTCATTAGAATGAACCTTGGCTTAAATAGATTAAGCTGGGAGTGGGCAAAACAACAAAGCTCCCAGATTAGCTAGATCTGTCATCCAACACAAAACAACTGTGAAACAAAGACACGGATCTTGTGAGGCTTGAAGAAATATATACCTAGCTCTAGAACATTTGTGGTACAGATACATGCCTTTTGTATTAATTCTGAGATGCTGTTCATTTCAGATGCCCTTTCCCCATTCTGCATAGGGCCTGCAGGGAAAGTTAAAGGGGCAGATCTTGGCTGGGGCAATATTAACATTTCAGTAGGACCAGGTGAGGTCTTAGGAGAAGCAAACCTGAAAAAATTGGCCTTGACTGTGATCTGTTGATGTGGGCCAGATCAGGGCCGAGAGATATGAGTAGTAGCTCTCTCTTTTTCTGCCTCTCTCCTCTCTGCTCGCGCTCTCTGCCTCTGCTGTCCTCTCCTTTCTCTGCCCTGTTGGGCCTAAGCTTGAGGTAGTGGCTGTCTTGGCCTAGGATTCTAAACCTACACGTGGCCAGGGCCCAGCTAGGAACCTAAAGTTTGGGGAGTTTCCTGTATAATTGAATTTTTTTTTTTGTTTTTTTGGGTCACACCCGGCAATGCTCAGGGGTTACTCCTGGCTCTGCACTCAGGAATTACTCCTGGCGGTGCTCAGGGGGACCATATGGGATGCCGGGGATCGAACCCGGGCCGGCACAGGCCAGCCGCGTGCATGGCAAACGCCCTACCCGCTGGGCTATCGCCCGGCCCCTGTATAATTGAATTGTATACCAGAACCTGTGACAGTAAAAGCCATTTGGAATTTTGCTGGATTTGTGAGTCATCCAAATGAGCTATCCTCCGGCCACCCGATCCCCTGGGGCAGAACGGGATCTCTGATCTGCTCCCCTATTTTGTCAGGAAACCCAGCGCTCTCCAACAGGTGGGAGATGGAGTATAAGAGGGAAACTGGGGACACTGGTGGTGGGAAATATGTACAGGTGGAGGGATGGGTGCTGCAACATTGTATGACTGAAACCCAATCATGGACAACTTTGTAATTGTCTATCTCACTGTGATATAACAAAATTAAAATAAAAAAAGAAAGTTGTATTAAGATTATAAATCAGTCTGTCATTAGAATTGCTATCCTTAATTCGACTTCTAATTCACAAATGTACTTACGTTTTTTTTTTTTTTTTAAATTTTATTTGGTCTTGTTTGATCTTTTCAGCATTTTGTCATTTTCAGAGGCAGATTCAGTATGTGTTTTGTAAGATTTATAGTTAAGTATCTCATTTCCTTTGGGTCATTTATAAGTGTAATATATTTAAAATTTTTTATTTCCAGTAATTCATTGTTTAGAAATATAATTACTTTTGTGTCTGTGATCTTGGAAGTAATGAATTTGAAGAAACTCTTCTGTAAGATACTTCTCTAAGAGTGTGTTAGTAAATTCCCTTGGGTTTGTTTGATTTTAGTTTAGTTTGCGTTTGGGGGGGGGGGGGAATCACATATCCATTGCTCAGCATTTACTCCTGACTCTATGCTCAAGGATTATTCCTGGTAGTGCTCAGAGAACCATATATGGTGCTGGGTATTGAACTCAGGTCAGATACATGCAAGCAGGGCAAGTACCTTAACCACTGTACTATCTCTACAGACCCCCTGGGTTTTCATATAGGCAATTATCTGAAAATAGAGACAAAGGTTACTTATTTCTTTAGAATTAAAATGTCTTCCATTTTCACACCTTCATTACTCTGGCTAGTAATTTTAGAGCTATGTTGAACAAAAGTAGTGAGAATGGACATTTGTATCATTTCCTGACCTCAGGGAAGGTCTTTTTCTCAAACAACATTTTAATATTAAGTGGTGATCATTAGTCTTTTAAAAAATAAAATCTATTGGGGTGAAGAAGATGACACAAAGGTCTGGAGCATATGTTTCTCATGTAGGAGTCCTGGTTTGATCCCCACCTTTACTATGGTGTCTCCAAAATGATTACAAAGGGGATATCTAACTATTCATAGAACTTAGAAAATAAAAATATAT
>JAJIBD010009306.1:0-57247 GCA_021461705.1 Cryptotis parvus
CTTGCATTCGGACAGGTAGCGTGTGAAGAGCCAAGCTAGTGTATTGATGAGTACTGATGGTAGATTCTTCAGGTGTTCGGGTCTGACTTTGTCTGGGCCTGGTGATGTTCTTTTTTTACCGACGAGATGGCATGTCGGATTTCAGAAGGGAGAACATTGGGAATGACATATCCATCCTGTGGAATTTGGTATGTGGGCAGGTGGATGTGACTATCAAAGAGATTTGAGTAGAAGTCCTGGATAATCTTCTCCATTGCCTTTCTGGAAGATGTGATAGATCCATCGGGCGTCGGAGGGCAGTCATCTTGGTCTTATAGTTGGCGAAGGACAGGCAGGCGGTGCAAATGCTTTTCCCGGCTTCTGCTGCTTCTTCCAGTATTTCTGCTCTTCTGTCTTTGAGGTCTTCTTTTATCGCTTCTCTGCACCGTTTAGCAAGCTTGGACATTAGCATTTGGTCTCCTGAGGCTCGTGCCTTGCCACGTTGGCGCATGAGCTCAAGAGTTTCTGAAGACAAAGCGTCCTTTTGTGTCTTTCTCTCTCTCAGCATTCTTCGCACAATCATGGAGGTGCTGAGCCAGTCAGTTGTATTCTTCATCGATGTCGCCAATGATGGTATCTTCCCATGTTGCTGCAATGGTGCCAAAGAGTTCCCAGTTGGTGGTGGTTCTGGGAGCTCTCTTCTTAAACTTTGTAGCCTTTTTTCCCGTTGCGGGAAGTAGAATTTTGTACCGAAGGAGACGGTGGTTCGATCCTGTTTGGAATTGGGGATGACAGCTACATCGGGTCAGACCAAACCGTCGATTGAAGATGATGTGGTCAATTTCATTGTGGAATTGTCCACCAGGAGATTCCCATGTCCAACGTTTCGCTTCAGCCTTCTGGAACTGTGGAGTTCCCATGAATGGTCTTGGTGGACATGATGAACTCAGATAGTCTCTCACCCTGTTCATTCCATTCTAGGCCATGGGTCCCGGTGTGGGAGTTCTTCAGCCGATCTTCTTGGTCCTATCTTGGCATTAAAATCACCGACTATGATCTTGTAGAAGGTGTAATCTTTTTTATAGAACTCCTCCAATTCCATGTAGAATTTCTCAATTTCATCTTCCCTTGTATGTGGATGTTGGTGCCTAGACAATGAAGATAGAAATTGCTGGCAGTGGGCCACATCTCTTCAAGTGTAATCGTCCTATTCGGTTTGTTAGGCATTCAAGTGAATCAGTGTTGACGGCCATGTTCGTGTTGACAAGGACACCAACGCCACCAACGCCTCTTTTCGTCGCATGTTCCAAGGAACAATTCTTCTCTGGTGTCAAATAAAGCATGATGCAACTGGCGCCTCCCTCGCTCTCAGTCAGACCAATGATGTCGTACTTGATCTTTTGTGCTTGCACCATCAGATCCTCAATATATGCTTCCGATGCCAGCGTATGTGCATTGAAAGTACAGACAGTCATTTTAGTCCTTCTTCGTTTTGGCAGCCTAGGATGGCCGTGAAATTTTATCAGGCACTGCTTGTTTGCCTTTCTTACTGCTGCCATATTAAGGGCTCTTTCGGGTCAGGAAAATAAACATTTCTGTTTCTGGATTTGGCATATCGAACACGCATCGGACAGCTTGCCAGGCTCTGCCATGCGGGTGTTATACTCTCATTACTTTGTGCGGGCTCTCTCAGAGGGGTGGGTAGAATATTTACAGTAATTTGGAGGTAAATCGCCGGCGCGCTGCCGTGCTAATGGGGAAAGCTGGTTTCTGCTCTGCCTGGTGTACCTGTGTCTTAGGCTTAAGCATTCCTGGGCTTGAAATACTCTCCTCTGAAGGGGCGGTCTCTGCAAGTTGTGTCCTTGTAGGCTGGGTTTCTGACAAGCGGGGCTGGAGACTGGATTAATCTGGTGGGTGGAGATCTTACCAGCTGCGGAGTGTGGATTGTGAAGATCGCTGCCAGCAAGGTGTGGGGGTTTCTCTGGGTTCCTTCGAGGCTCCATCGGGATGGTGGACTCAGGTCGGAAGTTGCTCTCGTGGTCCATGGAATGTTGGGGGGTTCAACGGGGAAAGCTGGTTTCTGCTCTTCCTGGTGTACCTGTGGTACTCAGTGCTCATAACTCTCTGTGACTTCTTGGTGAAACTCTAGGACCATTTGAGCAGGAGATTAAATCTGAGTTAGCTTCTGTGCTATATAGATCGTACTGCTGGAACATCTCCCTGGCCCCTAAGTGAGGTATTATGTACTAAAAAAGAAAAATGTAATTGAATTCAAACTTTAAGTGTAAAATATGGACAGTGATATTCCAGAGGAAAGTCAATAAGAAGTTTAAAAGGTCACAGGATTATGATCCAGGGAACTGAATCCAAAAATACAATTATTGCCAGAAACAATCTGTTCAAAGGGAGATCTCTTCTAAGTAGCGTGTTTTGTGCCATTGAAACTCATAAAAATATTGGGAAATGAGAAGGTATTTGACAAAATGTTACAGTTATAGTATAGATGTAGATTCCTGTTCTTTTTTTTTTTTGGTATTCTTCTGGCTCACATCCAAGTATTAATTGGTACTTTATTTTTTCTTCAATTTTCTGTCTTTCAGAAAATCACTGTATCATTGGCCATTGAATATAAAAATATTCAGTCCATCAAGCTTACCACCTGCTACTTTTGTCTTATGGCCAATATTTATTTCACAAAGAAAGTAGTGTCCATGAGACAGAAGTAACCTTACACCTTTTGCTTCTTTCACAAGCAATTTTGTTTGCAGAGTACACAAACTGTTTCTCATATTAATACTAATGCTTGTTGTTTCTCTTGCTCTGGGTGTTGCCTGCCTTGAGCTTCATGCTGATTAATAGCCCATGTATCTCTATGCCTCGAGCTTAGATCTCTAACACAATGTTCATCAAGTTTCTCAAACTCATGGTGCCAGTATTGAACTCAGTGCTTTTCCCTACTATTCAGTGAATAGTCATTCGCTAAGAGACTCATTTCTCTTCTGAAGGCTGTGATTGGTGATAGGTTGGGCCCATCTCCCTTAGCAACAGAGTGTTGTAGTCATGGCAGAAAATTTTGCCATATCATAACATGGTGTGTTTTTTTTTGGCATTTTGGGTCACACCTGGCAATACTCAGGGGTTACTCTTGGCTCTGCACTCAAGAGTTAAACCCAGGTAGGCTGCATGTAAGGCAAACGCTCTTCCCGCTGTACTATCTCTATGATCACATATCAAATTTTTGACATAATTTTTAGGAAGATTTTCCTCCTTGCTTTGAATATAGGAAGCAGTTTACTTCATTGTTCAAAGATGTGAAATGATAAAAAAAAATTAGAACAACTGGAAAAAGTCAAAACAAAACAAGAACAGGATGATTCAACTAGCACACTAGGGTGTTGGTGGTCATGGACATGGCGCTTGGTTATGGGAGAGCCAACGGGTAGAGAGCAGTCTAATCTGAGAAAGACTAGGTTAAGCTAGAGAGCAGCAGGGGGTAGAGAGCAGTCTAATCTGAGAAAGAACAGGTAAACTAGAGAGCAGTCTAATCTGAGAAAGACCAGGTAAGGCGAGAGAGCAGGGGGAGAGAGCAGTCTAATCTGAGAAAGACCAGGTAAGCTAGAGAGCAGCAGGGGTAGAGAGCAGTCTAATCTGAGAAAGAACAGGTAAGCTAGAGAGCAGTCTAATCTGAGAAACACCAGGTAGCGAGAGGCAGCAGGGGGAGAGAGCAGTCTAATCTGAGAAAGACCAGGTAAGCGAGAGAGCAGCAGGGGGAGAGAGCAGTCTAATCTGAGAAAGACCAGGTAAGCTAGAGGCAGCAGGGGTAGAGAGCAGTCTAATCTGAGAAAAGACCAGGTGAGCTAGAGAGCAGCAGGGGTAGAGAGCAGTCTAATCTGAGAAAGACCAGGTAAGCTAGAGAGCAGCAGGGGTAGAGAGCAGTCTAATCTGAGAAAGACCAGGTGAACTAGAGAGTAGCAGGTCTGGGCCATGTGCTTACCTGCTGATGGTAATACTGTGGACTTGGAAGGCATAGGAAAAAAAAATTGTTGGTTACCATAAAAAGAAATTTTGAGGAGGCCAGAGATGGTACAATGGACAGGGTGCTTGTCTTGCTTACAGCTGACCCAGGTTCGATCCCCTATATAGTTCTCTGAGCCTCTCCAGGAGTGATCCCTGAGCATCTCCATATGTGGTCCAGAACCCAAAACAAAAAAGGTTCTGGACTAGAGAAATGGTTCAGGGGGCTAAAGAGCTTGACTTGCACATGGTCAAGCAGGGTTTCATCCCTGAGGTCAGCCAGGTGTGGCCCAAACACCCCCCCCAAAGAAATTGTGTTTTGCTTTCCTGAAGAAAATGTTAAATGGAAATTTGTTAAATTGCCCTTTTTTACTCATTAAAAACTAGTGGAGAAGCAATTTCTAATCACCACCTTGATTCGTGAGTTTGAAAAGTTTTTTTTTTTTTTAATTTTATTATTTTCCCCCCAAATATCATTACACCATTTTAGACATACAATTGAAAGATGCTCATGTAGAGTTTTGGATCCACAGTGTTCCAACACCCATCCCTCCACCCAAACCCATCTACCATCACCAATGTCCCCACCTCCCTCCCCCCTCCCGCACCCCAACCACCCGGCAGATTCTGTATGTCATTTCCTTCGTCTCTATATATCCTTCCCGACAAACTTTCCTGCTCTTCGTGGAATACAGTGCATTAAATGAGATTACTGTTTCACTATTTTAGTGGACCGCGCAGCCACATGCGGCCGCGATCTGGGCCTCGAACTGGTCTTGCCTCAGTTGATCTGTTCGTGGGTCATGTTTCTCAGCGTCGGACAGCGAAGATGGTGGCTAGTGTGATGGGCGAAGTTTCATCTGGCTGCTTCGGGACCCCCAGAGGCGATGGGCCAACACCCAAAACCCATCTGCCCTCCTCGGGATCCCATCATCAGCTGGGCTCGGCGCGAGCCTGGCTCCAGTCTCCCCAGCCGCTATGCGAGGCTCTGCATACTGGTTCCCGGGCAGTTCCTGGGCGGGTCCACCAGGCTCGGCAAAATGGAGGAGGGGGAGTGGCTTAACCCCTGACTCCATCTGGCGAATTCCCAGTGATTCCCGCTTCTGGGAGCCGCCTACCTGGGCTCGAACTGGTCTTGCTCAGTTGATCTGTTCGTGGGTCATGTTTCTCAGCGTCCGGACAGCGAAGATGGTGGCTAGTGTGATGGGCGAGTTTCATCTGGCTGCTTCCGGGACCCCCAGAGGCGATGGGCCAACACCCAAAACCCATCTGCCCTCCTCGGGATCCCATCATCAGCTGGGCTCGCCGCGAGCCGGGCTCCAGTCTCCCCAGCCGCTTCTGAAAAGCATATTTTTACTGATGTGTATTTGTCCTGTTTGTTGTTTTCTATTGTAACTGCAGTGACAAACAGCCTGGCCAGATTCTCGAGTCCCTTTTCAAAGGGCTAAAAATGGGTATAAAGAGAAGGTCCTGCTGCTGATATGAGGGGAAAGACTTCCACGTTAGGAAAAGGGAAAGGATGGAGAGTTCTCCAAGAGGCAGCTTCTCTAGCTTGGCTCTTGCTTTTAGTGTTTGAGTTTGTTGAGGCCGTGACAAAGGTTGAGTCACAGACTTAATCTGAGGACAACCAGAACCTGGAAGATCTGTTGTGCTGCTGAATCCATGTGAATAGATGTTTGGAGGCATTTTCTCTGGTGCTTTCCCATTTTTTCTCACAGGCAACGCATTGTCGTTTAGGGAAAATTCCTAGTGGCACTGCGTGAAAGGAGTAACAGCAACAAGTGAAGTGTGATTACCCGCTGCTTAAGGATGGGAAAGGCCGTGTTTCTGCAGTGAGTGGGCTGAGTCCAGTAAATAGTCTTGATGTTTAAGTGAAAGTTTCTTCAATATGCCAGCTTAATTACAGCCTCAAGCTTAAGCTAAAGATGCGACAGGAAGGCATTTAAAGATAGTTTTTGGAGTACTGTAGCCTAAAGATGTGTTTCCAAGTGCAGGCCCATTTCTTCCCATCTCTTTCAGGTTTCTGTCAGCTCATAATGTGTTGACACTGACTGTTGTATCATAGGCAGAGGGTTGTTGTAGGTAAAGAAGTTGCATATCACTGATATTTTTATTTTTAATATATTAAAATGTTAGTGTTGAAATGACTGTCAGTGTATGCTTTTAAAAGTCCACTTCTGAGCCACGGGCAATTTATAACAACTTTCTTTATACACCTTACTTTGCTTTTTAGACTCTTGCCAACTGAGTACTGTAATAAAAGATAATTATTAGAATGTCCTGTTTTATTTCAAGACTGTGGCCTGGGAGATCAATGTTTAATTGAAATTTTTTTTTTCCTTTTCCACATTATATTTTTTGCTAGGTGTTAAGGCTAAGACACACGGGGTTGTAACAACAAAGAAAAATGCTGCTGCCTTAAAGCGGGAAACTTATACGGAGGATTTTATTAAAAAGCAGATTGAAGAGTTCAACCTAGGAAAGAGACATTTAGCCAACATGATGGGGGAAGATCCAGAAACTTTTACCCAAGAAGACATTGATGTAAGTACATTTTCTCAGTCGGAAAGTAATTGCTGTGGAGTTTTAGATATCAAAAGCTCTTTCTTCAGCCTGAGCCCCTTAACTCTGTGAATTTTAATTAAACTCAGAATAAGGAAAAGTGATATTTAAACATTGCAAGTTGGAACTGTGGTTTCAGAAAGAGATATTCCTCTGTATTTGGAATATTATCAAGTATGGTGAGTTTTAAACTGGAAGTGGATTGATTCAGCATCATAGACAGTGAATATTTATAGTTGATTTGGAAACAGCTGTGATGCCTTAAACTCAGCTTTCTTACAAAATGATAAAAATAAAGTGGAAATGGAAATACATTCACGTTTACAAGAAATCCCAGAGTAAACTTAAGCTTGGTGTTTTCATTAACTCTACATTTTATTTTATTTTATTTTTTTTGGGGTCACACCCGGCAATGCTCAGGGGTTTCTCCTGGCTCTGCACTCAGGAATTACTCCTGGCAGTACTTGGGGACCATATGAGATGCTGGGGATCGAACCCGGGCCGGCATGGGCCGGCCGTGTGCAAGGCAAACGCCTTACCCACTGGGCTATCACTCTGGCCCTACATTTTCAAACTGAGAACATGTCCTAAATGATTTGAGAATTAGGGGTAGAACTCTATTCCTTCTCTACTCTTAAATTATTATAATTCAAAAAAATTATTATAATTCTTATAAATGTAATAATAATACCTTTTTTTTTTTTTGCTGGGCATCCCAGAATAATTTGCAAAGGAAATTAATAACAGTTCTGAAGGCTGTTCTAATTTGTAAAAGTAACATACAGGGCCAAGTAGTTCCTGACTGGTAGGGCAATGCCTCATTTGTGTGAGGCCCGGAGTTTGATGCCAGCACTACCAAATTTTCATTTTTTATTAGGATACTGTGATTAACAAAGTTATTTATAGTTGTTTCAGGCATTCAATGTTCCTCCACTAGTGTCATCTTCCCTCCACCGGTGTCCCCATATTTCCTTCCCCACTGACCTCACGCCTGCTTCCTTGACACTCACATTCTAAAGTTTGATTGTCGTAGTTTGGATCCTCATACTTCCGGTATTGTTGACTCTAAGGCTTAGCTATAGAGCTCTACCTTTGCACCATGATAGTCCGAAGGCCCTTGATTTCTGCCCCTGTTATTCTGTTTCGCCTCTTCTCCCCTCTTCAATCTTGTTTCTTAACTTCTTTCTTTCCCTGTCCTCCTTCCTGTACTCCAGGTTCAAAAGTCATCTTCGTAACCCTCATTTAATAACTTGCATTCCCTCATCTACTTATTCTATATAACACTAATAAGTGAGATCATCCTGTATCTGTCCTTCTTCCAACTTCACTTAATATGATTAAGTAACATGATTCAGTGAAGTAAGTTCTACCCAAGTTGCAGCGAATTGAATAATTTAATTGTTCCTTGCAGTGCATAATATTCCATGTGATATATAAACGTGTGTATCACACTTTCATTATCCACTTATATGTTTGACACCTAGATGGATATTATATATTAGTGATTGTACTAAGTAGTACAGTGAGGAATGGTGTGCGTATGTCTTTTTGAATGAATGTCTTTGTGTCCTTGGGTAGATACTCAGAAGTGGAATTGCTAGGTCTATTAGCAATGCAATTCTTTCTTTACTGAGAAATTTCCTTACTGTTTTTAAAACAAATTAACATTCCCACCAGCTGTGGATGAGAGTTAGTTTTTTAGCACATCTCTACCAACTGTTTGTCCCAATATTTTTGATAAGTGCCTTTCTCAGTGGGCTGAGATGAGATATCATTATGGTCTTGATTTGGGTTTCCCTAATAATAAGTGATAACAGGCCTTTTTCATGTACTTATGGGACATCTGCCTTCTTCAGAGAAGTGTCCATTCCCTCTCCCCATTTTTAATAGTATTTTTTTAAAAACATTTTTTGTTGTTTTTGGAGCCAGAGTGATCAAGATGCTTGCCTTGCATGTGGCCAACCCCACTTCGAGCACTGGCAACACATAGGTTCCTTAGATCCCTGCCAGGAGTGAGCTCAGGAAAAGATTTTTTGTTGTTGATGTTATTGTTGATATTTGTGAACACTTTATATATAAAGTGCTCAGGGCTTTATATATAAAGTGTTCTGATATGTTGGGTGAAAATATTTTATCCCATTTCAGTTTTAGCTGGTGTTTCTTTTGCCATGTAGAAATCCTTTAAGTTGTTGTAGTTCCATTTGTTTATTTTTGATTCTGTTGTCTTAGCCAATGTTATCATACCATCGAAGACTCCTTTGAGGTCCAAATCTTTAGCATTCTGCCTATATTTTCCTTAATGTACTTTATAGATTCCAATATGATTTCAAAGTCTTTGATACACATTGAATTGACTTTCAAGTAAGTTATGAGAGGTGGATCCAACTTTAATTATTCACATGTCGTTGTCCATTTTTCCCAGCACAAGAGGGAAAAAATGTTGAAGAGGCTGTCTTTTTTTTTTTTTTTTTTTTTTTTTGCTTTTTGGGTCACACCTGGCAATGCTCAGGGGCTTCTCCTTGCTCTGCACTCAGGAATTACTCCTGGCGGTGCTTGGGGAGACCATATGGGATGCCAGGGATCGAACCTGGGCCAGCATGGCAAACACCGCTGCGTGCAAGGCAAACACCCTACCCGCTGGACTATCGCTCTGGCCCTAAGAGGCTGTCTTTATATTATGTTCCTAGCTCCTTTGTCAAAAATTAACTGACCCTAGTTCAGGAATTTGTTGTCAGGCATTCAGGTCTAACCCATTGGTAAGAGAGTCTATCCTTTTTCCAGTGTCATGCTGTTTTGGTCACTAGCTTTGTCTTATAGTTTCAAATTAGGTAATGAGCTACCTGCTGTTTTTCACTTTGACTTTATTTAGTCTAGGTCTTTTATGATTCCACACAAACTTTATTGCCATTCCTAAGTCCTTGAAGAATGTCGTTTGAATTTGGATGGAAATTGCATTGAATTTATATAATTTAGGTAAGATGGTATT
The DNA here is from genome assembly GCA_021461705.1 of Cryptotis parvus. Lineage (NCBI taxonomy): Eukaryota > Metazoa > Chordata > Mammalia > Eulipotyphla > Soricidae > Cryptotis > Cryptotis parvus. The sequence continues at coordinate 9,542 of JAJIBD010009306.1, forward strand.
TGTGACAATGTTGATTCGTCCAATCAATGAGCATGGAATATTTCTCCATATCCTAAGGTCTTCTCTCTTTTTCTTAAGTGAATTAAAGTTTTCATGGCCTAGATCTCTCACCTCTTTTGGTAAATTAATTCCAGATGCTTGATACTTTTTAGACAGTATTTTGAATGACAGTATTTTTGATAGACCCTTTGACATTTTCTCATCTAATTCTATATTTGCCTGTTGGAATGCAACCAATTTCTGTGTGTATTGACTTTGTAGTTGGCCACTTTGCTGTATTGATTTACTGTTTCTAGGAAATATTTTTAATGACCCTTCAGGGTTGCCCATGTATATTATGTCATCTGAAAATAGTGATAATTTGACTTTTACTTCTCTTTTCTTGGTTGAATGCTATAACGAGACCTTCTAATATTATATTGAATACAAATGGATACAGTGCTTTGCCTTGTACCTGATCTCAGAGGGAATACTTCAGTTTCTCATACTGGCTATGGGCTTATTTTAAATAACTGCTACTATCTTTCGGAAGATTCCTTCTATCCCTGTTTGGTTGATGGTTTTTATAATGAATGACTATTGGATCTTGTCAAAAGCTTTCTTCGCATTGATTGATAATGATCAAATGATAATTTGATTATTTTATCTTTCCTTTTTATTGATGTGGGTTTTTGTTAATTAATTTGTGCGGGCAACATCCTTGCATCCCTGGGATGAATTCTACTTGATTATGGAATGATTTTTTTTCTTACTGAATCATATTAAGATACACAGCTACAAAGTTGTTCATGATTGAGGTTCAGTCCTACTATGTTCCAACACAGTCACTTCAACCAGTTATATTTCCCACCACCTGTGTCCCTCAAGCTCCCCATCCACCCTCAAGCCTGCCTCTGTGACAGATGCTTTTCCTCTCTCTCTCTCTCTCTCTCTCTCTCTCTCTCTCTCTCTCTCTCTCTCTCTCTCTCTCTCTCTCTCTCCCTCCCTCTCTCCTTTCTTTCAGGCAATATGGTTTGCAGTACTATTACTGAAAGGATATGCATATCTGATTATTTTTTTTAAAATATTTTATTATACCACCGTGAGATATACAATTACAAGATGTTCATGTTTGAGTTTCGGTCATTCAGTGTTCCAGCACCCATCCCTCCACCCGTGCCCAATTCCCACCACCAATGACCCCACTTCCCTCCCCCTTCCTCCAGCCTGCCTCCATGGCAGGTTCTTTATCTCCTTTCTCTCTTTCTCTCTCTTCTCTCTCTTTCTCTCCTTCTCACTTCCCTTTCTTACACATTGTGGATTGTAATACATGCATTTAGAGGTAATCATGTGTACCTTTTTGCCTATATTCAATGCTCAGTTCTCGGATGGTATCATCATTTTCAATGATTATCAGCACACTGTTCCCTTCTCTGTTGTCTTACCTAGCCTCTGACTCTCACATATTTGTGGTATACCAGGTTTTGAGATATTGCGTAGGTGCAAAGCGCCCATGGGCTATGAGGGCACAGCTATGTGCCCAGCTGTGGAGTCCAGACCAAAGGATGACTGTAGTTGTATTGCATGAGGTTTTCTGACTTTTGGGAGCCTGGTGGAGGACAGGCCAAGGAGCAAAAAACCTGCCCCCACCCCAAGACGCCCATCAGTCTAGCATAGGGCGGACAGGCAGAGACTCTGCCCTGCACCTGAATACCTGGTGTCCTGCGAAAGCCCCAGCAGCCGCTTCTGGCGGGGCTGCCAGGTCTTTGTGGAGGGAGCCAAGGTGCGGGAGGTGGCCCCCAGTCCAAGCTCCATAAAAACCTGGTGCGTGTCGTCTCTGAGACCTGCATGCCTGGGCTTGATTCGGCTTCTCTCTTGGGTCCATCTGTGGAGTCCGGATCAGAGGATGACTGTGGTTGTGTTTTATGAGGATTTCTGACTTCTGTTCTTGAATTTACTTTCTGAGTTTCAAGAACGTGATTGGTTCCACTAGTTTGATGTACCATGCTGCTGCTTGTGGCTGCTCGACTTGGGGAGAGCTGGATAGCAGCTCTCCCCTCGTGTCAGAGTCTCTGCATGATGGCCGATAGCTCTAAGGCAGTTCATGGCGGGTCCACCAGGTCTCCCAGACGGGACAGAGAGGGGAAGTGGGGGCCCAGCTCCATCTCCACGAACGTCCAGTGACTTTTGTCTCTGAGAACTGCCTATCTGGGCTTGAACTCGGCTGCTCTGTTGTGTGGGACTTTGGTGAGCTGGACTTGAGATCAGCTTCTCTCTTGGGTGGGGCTCTGATGAGCTGCGGAGTCTGGACCCTGAAAATGGTGGTGATTAGAGTGAGTGAGTTTCATCTGGCTGCTTCCAAGGCCCTACTGAGGTGATGGGCCTGTACTAAAACCCATCTTCCCTCCTGCTATGTATAGCTATATATAATATATATATATATATATATATATATATATATATACATACATACTGCTTTTTATTTACATGATCTTGACCTAATGTGTCACATTAAAGAAACAGATACGCCCAAGATGTTATTAGGACTACAAATATAAACATAAGCAAATTAAAGATGTTCATGATATAACGTCACAGAAATCTATCAGAGAGAATCTCAAGTCAAAGAGATGGTGCCCCCCCCACCCCGCCAAGAAAACATTAAGTCTGATTTTTATCTATAATTCTGGTATATTTACTTTTTAGGAGGGGTGGAGGAGCATGTGGAGTTCTTGGATTACACCCAGCAGTGCTTGGGACTTATTTCCCACGCTGTGCTCAGGGATCACTCCTTCTGGTGCTGGGGAACCATATGTGATATGTATGTGATGGGAAGTGGTCAAACTCAGGTTGATCGCTTGCTATGTAAACACCCTTCCCACTGTACTTGTCCCCCCCACATTGTTCAGTGAAGCATTACTTAATACAAGGCCTTTAACATGACCTTAAGCTAACACATTGCAGTAAATGTCAGCTAAGACACGTCAGCAACAGAGATTTATTCTTTCGTCAAACTATTGATACTTTAAGGACACAGGTTATTTTAGGATAACTTTTAATTAAGTTTATATTAGATTAAGTCAATATTAAACTAGTTTTTCAACCCGAAATGTATACAACTTATATATACTAGATTTTCAACCTAAAATATATACCATTGTCCATGTGGATATTATCATTTTATATGTTTATGATTTATTTTATAGCAATTTTATTGAAGTTTTGGGGTCTAATTGATAGTGATCTATTGTCACTTGTTACTTGTCTTCCCGTTGTTCATCAATTTGCTCCAGTGGCCACCAGTAACATCTCCATTTGTTGTGAGTGAGGTCCATTATTGTTACTGTATTTGGCTTATCGAATACACCACAGGTAGCTTGCCAGGCTCTGCCGTGGCTCTTCATCCCAGGGACCCAGTGGGTCTAGTCTTTTACTATGTCAGACCATCAACCATCCAGGGACCATGGGGCAGAGACCTGGGTGTAGACAAGCTGCCACTTGCTGACACAGACAGGCACTGCAGCCACACCTGCCCCTCAAGATCTATCTATCTATATATTTTTTCAAGGGTGGTGGGCATGCGTGGTGATGCTCAGGGCTTACTTGTGGCTCTGCATTCAGGAATTACTCCTGGCAGTGCTCATAGAATATATGGAATGCTGGGGATCAAACCCAGGCAAGACAAATGTCCTACCTGTTATATTATCTTCCCAGCCCCTGATCTATATTTTTCTTGCCCTTGCATAATTTATCTTATTTTGATATCAGGGTTGATATATATTTTCTAATAGTTTTTCAAGTTTTAATTGTTAAATGTTTGGTTCAGTTCATCAGTGATACCTTCTGCATCTGGGATCTGGGGACAGTGTGTTGTTTGACTGGTGGTGGTTGTTATATTTATACCTGTTTTTTTCAGAATGGTTCTACTGTCTCTCTTGTGACCTGTGATTTCTCTCATGACCAATAATTCTCACTCACTGTCTCCATAGCATTCTGCTATGAGAGAATGCTATGGAGGTAAATTGAAATTACCACTAAGATTTTGTTGTTCTTGTTTTATTTTTGTTTTGACTGTTAGGACTTACTCTGGCTTTACGCCCGGGTTCATTCCTGGTGGGCTGAAGAGACCATATGGGGTGCTGGGGGTCAAACCCATGTGCCCCATCCACTGATCTAGCTGCACCACTAGATCCAAATGCCCCATCCACTGATCTAGCTGAACCACTAAGGCATTTTTAAGCATCTCTGCTCTCCATTTTTTAGTGTAATGGGGCATATCTAGCTCACTAAAAGCAACAGAACCATAATTACGTTTGGAGCATATTAGCTTCATTGTGTGTTGATATATATACATACAGAGTATTAGTTTGGGAGGTTAAACTTCTTTTAATGAGGATTTAATTTTTAGAGTTCATGTGGCCTATAATTTAACTCAATTAAACAGTTAAAAGTCTAGACTCACTATGTAATGTTTATATAGGTAAATTAGATGAATGGTATTCAAATTAAACCATTTCCCCATGTATTTTGGAAAAAGTTTTCCACTTCATACTCAGTTGCTTAAACTAGTGACAGCTAGAACCAGCTATAAAGTATATTTAAGCAAAATATTTAAGATTTAAAGCAACTTTTTTTAATACACTCAAATATTTATTAAAACTTTTGATACAACAGATACACATTGATGTCCCCATTTAGAATATGCTTTTTTACTAATATCTAGAGAACTCTAAGATGAACCTGTTATAAGGCAGAAACAATATGTTTAATTTTGATTCTTGAAGTGTAGAATTGTTTCCAGAGAAGCGATACTGAATATCACTATGTAAATAGGGAGGTGACAGCTTTTCTATACTTTTAATATTGTGCATGTAGTGTATATACATATATATACAGTCAGTAAGTTAATGCTATTTTGTGTCCTTATGTGAATATTCTGTAATGAAAATATCTCTTGGATTTGGCCAGTAAAATAATGAAATCATGAGTTAATATGAAAGATCATCTAATTCTTTAAAATATGTAGAATCTTAAATCTAGCTGACTTTTTTGTGAGAAAAGGAGATGCAGAACAGTAAAACCTTCTTGTTAAATTGATTCTTTTCATAAAAACAAATTCGTTGTAGTTTAAGTGATAGTGTAGAAAAAGAGCAGAAGCTGGGATTTGGATCTAGAGTCACCAGCTAGTGTTGTCATGTTTAGGAACAAGTTCCCACACTCCATCATCTGGTTTTCTTGTGTCTAAAATACCTGCTCACCTACCTTGGAATATAAATGAGGTTCAGGGGTGCAGGGGATGAATGCAACATGTTATTGTTCTCATTGCTATTAATTAGAATGAGTAAAATCTACAATCACTTGGCTGATTCACTGGTTCTCTACCTTCCATTGTCTCATAAGTTTTTCATACACCTATGACTGAATGTTGGGCAGAAGGATTTGAAAATCTGTTAGTACGCTGATATATGGTTAAGTGGTTTAAACTAGAGATTGCGTTTTATTGTGGTTGGTTTCCCCTAGCTCACTAGCTACACACCTTTCTGGGTGGGGATGTCACCTGTTCTCACTGATATCAGTGTTACCATTCCTGCAAGTAATTGATCTGCTCTATCAAGTTTTATGGTTTTTTTTTATGAGTTAAAATAGAATAGCTTGTTAATAGTATTGGATTTAAGAAGATTCCCTTTGGCACTACGAGCTATTAAAGCAAAAATGAACATTGACAGCCAGTTATCAAAATATTAATTATGGCTTTTAGCTATTTTTGAAACTGTTGTATAGAGGTTCATCTGTGTATATAGACTGAGATGGTGTAACTGATGAGTCATAGTATTTCCTTACTAACAGATAACCAATAAATTATGGACTTACAGAAGTGAATTTTCAAGAGAAGGGGAAACCTATTTTTTATTATTGTTTGTAATGAAAAGTATCACCACCTACTAGAAGTCTATTTACATTTTTTTTTTTTTTTGGTCACACCTGGCGATGCTCAGGGGTTACTCCTGGCTCTGCACTCAGGAATTACTCCTGGTGGTGCTGGGGGACCATATGGGATGCCGGGATCAAACCTGGGTCGGCTGCGTACAAGGCAAACGCCCTACCCGCTGAACTATCGCTCCAGCCCCTACATGTATTTTATTGACAGACCTTTCATATTTCACATTTAATGTGTATCCTTTCTCTGTAGGATGATAGTATTGTAGCAACTAAGACTGTACAGGGTCTTTTTTGGATCCAAAGTCTGATTTTTTGTATACCTGTAAAATTAATTTGGGGTTAAAGTTTCCTGGACTAAACTGTGGTCTTCCCCACCTTATGTAGTAGGTGTCATTTAACCAGGCAGTGCCTTAGGATTGGCCTTTTTGAGTGTGAACTCTGATGCCCTACAGTGGTTCCAGGCCCGGTTCATTCCTGTACCACATGGCTTTCTGTGATCCTGTAACTAAGGTCTGTCTCTGTGCCCCTTCCTGCCAAGATGTCTGTGTGTCTCCTATAGCAGTTCACGCCTGCTTTCCCACCTTCTGGCCTAACTCAGCTTGTTAGATCTGTGACTTAAAACAAGAGACTCAAGATTCAGCACATAGACTTGTTTGCCCTCCCTATAAAGTCAGGTCAAAATTTGGTCATCTGTGTGTGCTTATCATCTGTGTTTTTATTGTTTCTTTCTTTCAGACCTTTGTCCTAAAAGACTATGCTGAATGTGACATCTGTAATATGTGTGAGAATTATACCTAATGATTCTATATAATAGATAATTAAAATAAAAACATTTTATGAATAAAGATTCTGCATATCACTGTTAATATTTAAAGTTACATTGTTTGAATTGTTTATAATATGAAAGATCCATTTTCATATTATTAATATTAAAACAGGATATATCTGCTAGAAGAATTTTTGGCAAAAGTACTTCACTCCATTTATGGTTAATATTAGCATTACGTTTATATAAAAATACTTTTATTGGGGAAATAACAAACCAAAATATATTTTTAGTCAGGGAAAAAATAAATAGTTATGGATAAATAAAAATTTTCCATCTTAAAGATAATTTAAGTTTTGTCTAATTTCTAACCTACTAAAAAAGAAAGAAGCCACCTATTGTTTTTTGCCCATTGAACTACAGTTCAATTAATCTCTGATTCCCATTAGTGTTCTACCAGGAGGAAATAGATTTCCTCTAAAATCACATGTGTGCTGGAGCAGTAGTGCAGCAGGTAGGGTGATTGTTTTATATGGCCTACTGGGATTTGATCCCTGACATACCATATGGTCCCCAGATCCTTCAAGGAGTGATCCTTGAGTGTCGAGCCAGGAGTAATCCCTGATCACTGCTGAGTGTGGCTTCCAAACCAAAATAAATAAATGAATAAAACAAAATAAAATCACTAGCTGTACTCACACACAGTATCTGAGATTATTGTACACACAGTGTCTAAAATCATTGTGGGGCTGAAGGATAGTACAGTGGGTAGGGTGTTTGCCTTGCACATGGCCGACCTGGGTTCGATCCTTGGCATCCCATATGTAATTCCTGAGTACAGAGCCAGGAGTAACCCCTGAGCATTGCTGGGTGTGACCCAAAAAAAAAAAAAGTAAAATCATTGTACACACAAAGAAAGTTAAGATTATTGCACATGGCGCCCAAAATTATTATATACACAGTGCCGAAGGTCATTGCATACATGGTGTCTGAAGTCTTTGTAAACATACGGTGTCTAAGATCACTGTACTACACACACAGCATGTCTTGCTAGAAGTTCTTAAATATATGCTAAATATTTTGAAAATAGATCTTAATGCTGTGGTTCTCAACTCCTGTTCCATAATCCTTTTTACAGGTACTGCCAAATGTTGATCAATATGTAAAGTGTTCTTGGCTGTAACAGTATTTATGGAGAGGGAGGAATCTGTCAGATGCATGTTGATGAGTGGATTTGGTAATTCAATGTAAAGCAAATACAATTTGGTCAGAAGATTTTATGTATATGGAGACTGAAAGAAATAAGTCTTGTATTGTATAACTCGGAAAGCTAAAACTAATTGTTTTCCTCAAGCAGTGACCCAATGTGAAAGACTGACTAGATGATTATGAAATGCATTGTAGCATGCTGTTATGCTAGAATAGACAGTTCTTGCTAATCTGCTTACTATTATGAAATCTTTTACCCTTTCACGGCACCAACAAAATTTCCTTTTCTTAAAATCATGTAAATAGAGCTGGAGCAATAGTATAGTGGGTGGGGCACTTGGGTTCAGCCCCAGCACCTTGTCCCCTAGCACCTCCATGAGTGGTCCCTAAGTGTAGACTTGAGCACTGCAGGTGTGCTCCCCAAACCCACCCCCAAAAATCTAAACTCATAAGCAAAAAAAGCTCAAGGACCACTGATAATTTGCTTTAAAAAAAAAATTAGACTGTTAGTTCTAAATTTTAATTTGAAGCCATTTCAGTTGTATTTAATATCTTGATTCAGAGTTGTACTTGGACTTACTAATGTTTTATTTGGGAATTCAAAGTTAAGTTCCACGTTACTATAGGATTTCAGGAAAAAAGCCAGCAAATTGATATATAACACTCTTGAAGTCTACCAATTACTTTTTAATTGGTATTATAGACCTCGCTCTCAAACCAGAATGTTTTATTCTCCTAAGTGTGAATATGCTGTATGAAGTTTCTCTAATTGATTTGCTGTGCCCATTCCATTTGATGTATCATTTTTCACAATATTTCATAATTTGTGCTCAGTTCTAATGAACAGAGTCGTTAGGACAGGCATGTCTAAGTACAACTGACAGCTAACATTAGGTGCCAGATGCAGTTTATAAAGCTATGTAGAACTGTAGAGAACAGTTTAAATAAATTAGCACCTGTACATTAGTCTCACTTGCTGGTAATTTATAAGCCGAATCAGTAGAGATGACATTTAGGTAAGTCATTGATCAAGTTAACAGCTGCAAGTCCACTGCCCAGCTGGGATACCTAATTAATAGAGATTGCATTCCTGACCCAGCGCTTCTCCTGGATTGAGTCTGTAGGCCTTTTGTACTCTGACATAAGCCTGGAAATATAGTTAAATACTTTGCCATCATTTTAGGAAACCCTTGTAGTTTTAGAATTCTAGTTAAAATTAAAAAGAAGTATAAAACTTGTTCACAAATGAAAATCACCTTACTTAATGGCTTACTTGCTTTTTAAAATCTGACATTTCATTAGCCCGCTTTTGTTTCGGCTTCAGATAAATGATGTGGCCTAATTATATTTCTAAAAGGTTCTGTACTTACCATTATGCACATAGGTCTCAACATTTTCTTTTTCCTGGAAGAAACAGGTTTTTTTTTTCAATTTTTGTGACAACCAATCATTGAACCAAAGCCATATATTAACAGTTTTCTTTCAAATGTGACATCAGTTTAAAACACTCTGAACATTGCCAAGTTAAATTCTGTACAAATTCCACACTTTAATATAGGAAATTGAAAGCAGGAAATATAGGAAAATGTGGGGTTTTTTTTTATATTTATGTAGTTCAAATTTAAATATGAAATATGTTGCTCAAAATGAATATGAAACAAAAAATTAAGGCATCAGCAGCCTTAAATTGTTTAAGGATTGGTTTTGTGACTCTTAGGTATAGATGTGTTGATATCAGTAATGTTTGGTTACCAGTGTACACACCATGGCCACATCTAAAGCCGCTGTCATCATTTGAGAAAAGATCTCTTGAAATACAAATATGAGGTCTAAATTAAATAAAAATATTGGGCAACTAATATTTTCAAGTTTCTTGAAGAATCTTTGCATTCCATTGCATAGAGGATAGATTTGTTTCAGTGAAGGTATGATGTTTCTTTTATTTTCATTTTTTTTTTTTTTTTGCTTATTTCTGGCTCTGCTCAGGGATTGATCACACTTGGTAGGGTGTAGGGGATAGAATGGGATGCTGGGAATTGGGAACTGAGCCTGGGTTGACAGTGTGCAAGGAAAATATCCACCCACTTTCCTATCTTTCTGGCTCCTGGTTGAGAGTTTCTTAGTTTAAACAGTAGGGCGTTTGTTCGTTTGTTTTTATGTTTGTCCTTTGGCAGTGAAAACTATGGGACCAAAGAGATAGTAATGAAGTAGGATGCTGCCTTGCCGATAGTCAACCCCAGTTCAAACCTCCAGCACCAAGTACGGCCACCAGGTCATAGAACCAGGTGTGATCCCTGAGCTCCACCAGGTGTGGCCCATTCCCATTTCTCAAAAAAAAAAAAAGTTCTTATGTCAGAAAACCATAAAATTTCTGGTCTAGGTGGGCCAAAGCACAGGTCAGATGTGAAATGCCAATTTACCTCTGATTTAAGACTTGAAGGCCCAACCTTTTCCTGATGGCACTTTTCTTTTAGTCTCTATGTGCCACATCTTCAGGGTGTAGCGGAGCATTAGCAGTTGATGGAAAGGTTCATATTAGTCAAGAGCCAAATATGCTCCTACTCACCTTCCTCCACTGGTTTTATGACTTCAGTTCTTAGCGCAACATTTAAATTCTACATTTGAAAATCATGCTAACATAGCTATTTCTAAGTGACAGATCTGGAAAACTGCCTGCTAGAAGACGGGTATTTGAACACTTTTCTTTGTCTTCACGATCCTCATTCATTCTGGGCAATTCTGAAACAGTTCCCCAGCCCAGTTTTTAAGTTCTAATTTTTATGTACACTGGATCTCTTTCTTATGCTTTAGTATAGCTATCATGTTTGAAATACCCACCATAGTTTTATATCCAATTGCAAAATTGCTTTTTTTTTTAAAAAAAGTTAATAGGTATTTTGGAAAAGCCACAAGAGCTCCAAAGATGCACCTTTGGAAAACTCTCTTCCATGAAATGTTTTCCTCTTGTTTAATATGAGGAAGCTGCCAAGTATAAGTACGAAGAGAAGCAAAAAGGTCTCTGCCATTGGGGAATCTCTGGAGCTGGGGGAGTCTCTTGAACTTGTGGCTTTAGAGAAAAGCTGTCTGAACAAGCCAAGGAGTAAAAGAGGGTGAGACACAGAGCATTCTGATGGAGGTGGAAGGCTATTTGAAGAGGTTTATGCACTTGCCTTTCTGCTAAAATTAGCCTCCAGTCCCCAATAGACCAGAGGCCACCCGTGCACCATTCTTCCAGCTGTGTCTTGAACTAGAACCAGAGAATCCTTGTCAAGCAGTGGCAGGTGTGTGTGTGTGTGTGTGTGTGTGTGTGTGTGTGCACGTGTGTGTGCACGTGCACGCGTGTGTGTGATTTGATGCCTGCTTTTTCCTTTGTAAGATGGTAATAGCCCATGTATTTGTGGTCAGGTCCTCCATTTGCCTTCACTGCTGGAATAGGATGGGGCAGAGCTGGGTAGGGGCACAAATTACTCATTCTTCTACTAAACTAGCAGAGTGCGACGAATCACATGGGGTTGATATTTGTTGAATACGTTTATCAAGGTAAAGATCGACTTTTTCATTAAGCACCATTTGGGGTTTCTCTAATTTTGCTACCAAATGGCTGAATGCTCTTAAAAAAAGAGCTGAATGCTCTTATAAAAAAGGGGGAATGATTGTGATTATTATTCACATGTTGATCAAATTCTTGTGCTCGCCACTCTCTTCTGAAATGCAATGGAAATAAAAGGTTTTATGATTTCATAGCATGGAATGCTTTACCTAAAACATAGTTATAGGCAGTTCAACTTGATACCAACACTCAAATAGTTTTGCTTTTGTAAATATTGCTACTTATTACCAAAGACTATATACCTGTGAGATTACTGTATAAGTAACAAGTGGTCACTCTATAAGTTAATTGGTGGTTAAGCAGAAACAAAAACAAAATTCTTTCTATAAAATATCCAGGTAGTCTTTTGCTTTGCTTCAAAATATAAGAAATCTGTTGACACTAGAACTGAACACTGAATGTACACAAAGGGATTTACATGACAATCCCTGAATGTCTGTAGGGCAAGCCACAATGTATGAGAGAGAGAGAAAGAAAGAGAGAGAGAGAGAGAGAGAGAAGAGGAATAGTGCCTGCTATAGAGGCAGGCTAGGGAGGGGGGGTGGGAATTTATAAACATTGGTGGTGGGAATAGGGCACTGGTGGAGCGATGGGTGCTGGAAAAATGTATGACTGAAACCCAATCATGAACATCTTTTTAATTGTATATAGCACAGTAGTATAATAAAAAATTATTTTTAAAATCTGTTGGGAATGCCTGCAGGAGAAAAGGAGCACTGTTGCATACATATTCAACAGAGAATACTCTTTCTGGGAATAGAACTGAAAAAATAATGCTGTTATAGGAATAAATACAGAACATATTTTTTAAAGATTATGACTTTATACTGATTTGTCTAATTCCAACTTAATGTTACTAGAGATTTCATTTTTTTGCGTTTTGCATCTCTTCTGCTATGAAACTTTGATCTATACATTATTTTTGCTTATGTAATGTTGCAATAAACAGTATTTCCAGGTTATACTATTAACATACTGACAACCTTACCAAGTAAACTTGAAAAATATTTGCAGTTTTTCATTGCTAAAAATTAGTTTTATTTGGACCTATTGCATTTCATAGTTTCTTTAAAAGAATTTGGCCTGCAAAATATGTACATGGCTTCAGATTTCAGTTTTGTAAAGATTTACCCAAAGGAAAATTCATTCCTGTGACCCTCAACCTTCTCCCACCCATTCCTTAGTAGATTGATTTTTTTTTAGTTTCCACTTTTTTCTTGACAGTGTTTATATTGGCTACAAACAAACAAACAAACAAAAAGCCTGATGAACATTTTTCCTGAATGTAGTTATTTTCTATTTCTCATACCTAAGGTTACATACTACCGACTTTTGTTGGTATCTTGCTTTTCTAAATCTTTGGAGAAGGGTATTTTGGGGCTTCTCATAGTGTTCAGCTCTGTGCTTGGGAGTGATCCCTAACACTACTCTGGGACCATATGCAATGCCAGGGATCAAGCTTGGGTTGGCCGTAAATAAGGTAAGTGCTGTAAGTTGTGTTCTGCCTCTCAATCTTATTTTCATTAATAGTAAAATACTTGGTTTCATAAAGTCATCATCATTTATTCAACCAGTTTCTTGGTAGAGGAATTTGGTTACTTCTGTTCTCATCAGTAATCAGTCCTTAGTTGTTTTGGATTTGTAACGCTGTCACTGTAAATCTGTAGACGTAGGAGTTGGGGAGAGATTTCTGTTATATTTGTCTGACATTTACACAAGCAAGGTGCCTGAGTCTCTAACCTTGCCAACATTGTGGTGTCGAACTTAAAAAATCTTGCTTCTCTTGTATTTTGAAAGGGGTGTCTAAATAGTCTTGTTCGTTCTTATCATATTATGGATCCATTTCATCCATGTTTTTCTTTTTTCTTTTTTTCAACAGTTAAGTTGGTCAGTTTTTTCTTACCTTTTCTTGTGAATTTTAAGCCAAAGTCTAAAACTTTCTTTATCTAGGTCATACAAAAATTCACCATGTTGACTCTCATTCACTGTTAGAATGCCGATTGTTCCAACCCTTTTGGAAAACAATATAGACATTCCCCAGAAACTAGATATTGAGTTCCTATTTGACCCAGCAATACCACTCTTGGGAATATACCCTAGAGACCCCAAAACACACAGCAGAAACACCATCTGCATTTCTATATTCATGGCAGCACCCATCACAATATCCAGAATCTGGAAACAACCTGAGTGCCAAAGAACAGAAGACTGGATAAAGAAAGAAACTATGATATATCTACACAATGGAATACTACGCAGCTGTCAAAAAAACAAAGTCACGATATTTACCTACAAATAGATGGACATAGATATTATCATGTTTAGTGAAATTAGAAGGAAAATGACAGATATAGAATGATAGCATTCATTGTGGGATGTAAATATATACTGGTGTACTACTAATTATTGGAAAGGGTGATGCCATACTAGAGCTGAGCATTGTATGTAGGCTAAATGGCAAGCCACAGTGTGGAAAAGAGACAGAGAGAGAGAGAGAGAGAGAGAGAAAGAGAGAGAGAGAGACAAACGAAAAAGACAGAGAGAAATGAGGAGAAAGACACAGAGAGACATAGAGACAGAGGGGGGAGCAGGAAAAGTGCCTTATAGAAGCAGACTGGGGGAGGGTGGAGGGAACCTGGGAACATTGGTGGTAGGAAATGGCCACTGGTGGAGGGATGGGCCCTGGAACACTGTATGACTGAAGCCCAGTCATGAACATCTTTGTAATTGTATATCTCGTGGTGGTATAATAAAATTAATAAATAAATTTTTCTCAAGAGTTAAAAAAATTCACCCATGTTACCTTCTAACTTGTTTGATTTCACTTTCTATGTGGAGCAATCTGACTTGCTTGAAGTTTAATGTATGTTGAAGTTTAGATCCAATTTTACCTTTTTCTAAATGGCAATTATTGTTTCAGTTATTCAAAGTAAAAATTCTCCCTCTTTTCCTTCAGAAGACGGAGCCAAGTCTCAAGTCTTCGGTTTTAAAAAAAAAGTTTATTAAATAAGGCTAAATGCCAGATTATTGCCAGAAGTTGAGTGTAAGATTGAAGTGTGACCTAAAGATATAACTGGGTTTCCAAATATTTGAATTTATATCCCCAAATTATAGTCCCTCCGAAAGAATATTCACCCAATACCTATTCAAGAGTATGCCACCTGCACGGCAGAGCCTGGCAAGCCTTCCGTTTCATATTTGATATGCCAAATACCAGTAACAATTATAGACTTCATTCCCATGACCTGATGGAATGGTTTGAGACTCTTTATGTTCCTGGAGCAAGCAGATGCCCTTGGGCTCTACTAGCATGAGACAGGACATATGGAGATGTTACTGGTGCCCACTCGAGCAAATCGATGATGAACGGAAGACAGTGATACCCAACCAATAAGGGATTAATATCCAGGATATATTAGGCACTGGTAGAACTTTACAAGAAGAAAACAGCCAACCCCATCAAAAAATGGGGAGAAGAAATTAACAGGAACTTCTACAAGGAATAAATTTGAATGGCCAAAAGGCATATGAAAATGCTCATCATTACATTCATCAGAGAGATGCAAATCAAAACAACAATGAGATATCATCTCACACCACAGAGTCTGGCACATATCCAAAAGAGCAAGAATAACAAGTGCTGGTGTGGATGTGGGGGAAAAGGGGACTCTCATCCATTGTTGGTGGGAATGTCGACTGGTACAGCCTTTTAGGAAAACAATATGGACATTCCTCTGAAGACTAGAAATTGAGCTCCCTTTTGACCCAGCCATACCACTCCTAGGAAAATACCCTTGGAAATCCAAAATACATAGCAGCAACGCCATCTGCACTTTTAACTTCATAGCAGCACTATTCACAATAGCCAGAATATGGAAACAACCAGTGTGCCCGAGAACTGATGATTGGATAAAGAAACTTTGGTACATCTGCACAATGGAATACTATGCAGCTGTTAGGAAAAGCAAAGTTATGAAATTTGCCTATACATGGATGGGCATGGAGAGGATCATGTTGAATGAAATTAACCAGAAGGAAAAAGACAGATATAGAATGACTGCATTTATTTGCATGGCATAAATATATATAATATATATATATCCATATATATATATCCCATATATATACCCATATATATCCATATATATATATACATATATATTATGATACCAATATCCAAGGTCAGGCAAAACATGAATCAGGAGGTCTTGTCAAAGGTGGAATCTACCACAAGCGTGTGGGAGTCAAGGTTAGGTAAGACAGAAGGGAACAGTGTGTTAATAATCGTTCAAAAATGATAAAACCAGCATAGAACTGAGCATTGAATATAGGCAAAAAGATACACCGGATAACCTCGAAATGTATGTATTGCAATCCACAATGTGTAAAGAAGAAGAGACAGAGAGAGAGAGAGACAGAGAAGAATTAAATAACCTTCCATAGATAAGTCTAGGTGAGGGGGGAGGAATTGGGGACATTGATGATGGAAAATGGGCACTAATGGGGGGATGGGTGCTAGAACACTGTATGACCGAAACCCAAACATGAACATCTTTATAATTGTATATCTCATGGTGGTATAATAAAATATTTAAAAAAATATATTTAAAAAATATAAAAAAAGCAAATTATAGTCCGTCTGTTGTCAGAGGCACAGCAGGTGGACAGAGAAGGTCCACTAAAGAATGAGCTTTGGGTGTGACTTCCCAGTGTGCATGGCAGTAGCCATGGTGTCCATAGCAACAACAGCATGGACCCAGGATAAGCGTTCCTAGGAAGTGACCATATGGAACTCTGCTAAGGCCCCCATGTCAGAAAGGCAAAGGGCATGGCTTTTCCACCATTGAGCCACCAGTTCTACTCCTCCTGTGTGGCCCGTAAAATCCATTTCCAAAGAGCCTACACATAGTTCCAAAGGAACACTGAAAAGGAAGGTAGTTACCTAGAAGAGGAAAGAAGATATCACCACCCCCAGACAACTACAGGCACCATGAGAAATCGGCACAGAACCCCACCACAAGGAGTAGAGGAAGGTAAGAGCCCTGAAGTTTCAGCAAGGGATACCCACATATAAAAATCTCATAAAGAATTCAGAGATGAAATGTTAAGGATGTTTAATGATAACTCAAAAAAACAGTGGAATAGACACCCAGTAAAATATAGGAGGATATGAAAGAGACAGTGGAACGGACGTCCAGGAAAAAATACAGAAGTAAATGACAGCATAAATAAGAAAACTAACTACAGACAGAAATGTTATTAACAAAATTTGGTGAGTGAAATGAAAAACACAGTGGTTGCCTCAACAGTGAAATGACAACAGCCGATAACAGTATCAGTGAGTTTGAAGATGAGCTGCAGAAAGCATCCAGGCAACAAAAGAAGATGGAAAAGACCTCAAAATAGCTCAAGGGTGTTCAAGAGAACTATGGGATGAATTCAAGAGGAACAGCATAAGAATAACAGAGTACCAGAGGAACAGGGAAACAACCCCAGTGAGATAGTGAGATAAGATAGTAACAGTTAAAGACATCATCGCTGAAAAGTTTGTAGAGCTGGAGAACATAGGAATCCAGATCCAAGGCATAATGTTTAAAGCTAACACTTTTATATGTTTTCTTTATAGGGTGTGTGTGTGTGTGTGTGTGTGTGTGTGTGTGTGTGTGTGTGCTTTAGCACTTGGGAGCCAATAAAGAAACCTCATGTGCTCATTCAACCTGGCCCCTTTTAGAAAAATGTTAATAATAACCAGATTATGTTTTCTTGAGGGATAGTTGATGTGGTTATTCTGTTATTCCTCAAACCATTATATTAGGTCATGAAAATGACCTAATATAAATGTTACTGGTATTTGGCATATCAAATATGACACGAGCAGCTTTCCAGGCTTGCCATGCGGTGGCATACTCTTGTAGTCACCTCTAAATAAAGCAATTATTGATGATCCGCTTGCTCTTTATGTTCCTGGAGCAAGCGGATGCCTTTGGGTTCTACTAGCATGAGACAGGACATATGGAGATATTCCTGGTGCCCGCTCTAGCAAATAGATGATCAACGGGAAGATAGTGATAGTGTGATAGTGATTCTGTTATTCCAAGTAAAAGATTATGAAATACTCAGTAGCTATTATTGATAATATGTACTTGTTTTTACACAACTTATGAATTAACCTTTGTGTACTTTGTGTATCTTTTCAGAGAGCAATTGCTTACCTTTTTCCAAGTGGTTTGTTTGAAAAGCGAGCCAGGCCAATAATGAAGGTAGATGACATAATTTTTTTTTCCAATTTTGCTAAGGTGTGATGTCACAGTTATCGTCCTAACGTACTGTTAATTTTTTTACAGCATCCTGAACAGATTTTTCCAAAGCAAAGAGGTAAGATTGCTCAAGTCAAGATTTTTTAAAAGTTCTTTATTTTGTCTTGGGACCACTGGTGTAGGTACCCAGGGGCTAGTCTTGACCCTTGCTGGGGGATAGTAGGAATCACTCCTGGAGGTTCTTGGGGACCGCATTTGGTGCTGGGGATGTAACCCAGGCTTTCTGCAAGCAAAGTGTACACTCCAGCTCACTGCACTATCCCACAAACTCAAAAATTATTTCTTTGTTATAATTCACACCATCCAAAAAGAAACTTAACTAAAGCTTGTCGGGGATGCCGCTGGGGTCCCCGACAGTGTCAACAGAAGTTCTCTTCTACCTCCAAGGACGCTGGGAGACGGATAAAAACTCAAGAGTCCTGCGCAATTCCAAAAAGGCTTTTAATAGTACAAAAGCTCTTCCGCAGTACTCCAATATAATGAACAAACTCTAGCTCTGGTCCGAACTTAGATCATACCAAAGAGCCTAAGTCTCCCACTAAAGAGAGAGGATCTCACCCGTTATGAGTCCTACCCAGAAGAAGGAGCAAAAGGCCAAAGAGCAAAAAGCAGAGAGCCAAAAGCCGCAGGGAAGCCAAAAAGCCGAAAGCGAAAAGGCCAAAGGGGCCTCAAGTTAGTCCCCCTTTATATACACCAAAGTAATCCAGGGAGGGTCCTGTCAACAAAGAACCCTAAACAAATGTAGAAGGGCAGTGCCACACCTTATTGCAGGTATAAACAAAGATTACACCAGCAAAAGCATTGCAACAAGCAGACGACCCCCCACTCCATGAGGGCCTCCATTTTCCACATCAGGACTTCTCTCTCGTCAAAACTCCACCCAGCAGACCAGCCTATCACAGTCCGGCTCATCAAAATCCACCCTGCTGCAGTCCTTTTTAATCCGGCCCAGGTATGCTGATCCAGAGACAGACATGGGGCAGAGCTGCTACTTGCTCTCCCTGTGCCCAGCCACTCACAAGGAGCCCAGGAGAGATGGCGGGTTCTAGCCCTGGCCCACCAGCCCAGCAGAGCCTTGCAACAAGCCAGACGCCCCCCACTCCATGAGGGCCTCCATTTTCCACATCAGGACTTCTCTCTTGTCAAAACTCCACCCAGCAGACCAGCCTATCACAGTCCGGCTCGCGTGGCATGCGGCTGGTTCATCAATAAATGCTGGACTTAGAGATGACTGCAAGAGTATGCTACCTGCACGGCAGAGCCTGGCAAGCTACCCGTGTTGTATTTGATATGCCAAATACCAGTAACAATTATAGACCTCATTCCCGTGACCTGATGGAATGGTTTGAGGCTCTTTATGTTCCTGGAGCAAGCAGATGCCCTTGGGCTCTACTAGCATGAGACAGGACATATGGAGATGTTACTGGGGCCCGCTCGAGCAAATCGATGAACAACGGGAAGACAGTGATACAGTGACAGTGATACACCAAGGACTAATCCCAAGATTATCTCTTATGTAAAACACTGGAGGGAGAGAGAGAGAGAGAGAGAGAGGACTGATATAAAGTAATACATCTTAATTTCATGAGCTTCATGTAATCTAGATGGTACCCACAAGGTCCTTCTTATTATTATCTGCACCAGGGTGATTCTGAGTATCTTGTTCTCGTGTATTGAAAGGGTCACACTCGCCTGCTTAGAGCAAACTAGTATGATCCTTCCTATAGTCTTCCTATAGTCTCAACGTAGTCAGGATGGTAGTCTCCGGGTAAATTCTAACTATCCCACGTTGGGTGCAGTGGGTATACAGAGGAGCTGTGCCCAATCTAGAAAACATAGATGTCTTAGTAGATGTATAAGTCAGAAGTTATTCAATCAAGGTGACTTCTGTAATTGCCACGCCCTCTAGCAGTGTTTACATAGAAGAGAGGTCTCATTAGAACGAACCTTGACTTAAATAGATTAAGCTGGGAGTGGGCAAAACAACAAAGCTCCCAGGTTAGCTAAACCTGTCCTCCAACAAAAGCTGGGTTGAAAAGTAAAATCCAGTAAGCTCTTATGACCAGGGATCATGTCTTCATCTTATTCTTATCCCCAGAAGCCTAAGAAGATAAGCACAGATCAGACCCTGACTCAGAAACTGATCTAAGATATATAGATAGGATGGGCGACAGGGATTCATAGAACAATCTGGTGCTGCCTCAGTAGCCCATCCTTCCTGAAACCTTGCTCCTGTTCTCTTTTCCTGCAAATACCCCTCCTTGTAAGTGTGATAGGTTGGGGGACAATGAGTCTGCCAGGTTCTCAGGTCTCTGGCACCTGGACGAACCTGTTTTTCTGATTCCAAGTGTTGTCTCTTAAGTAGTGACCATGAAGCAGCTCAACTTGGGTTGAAGGACACAGTGTTCTGTGGTGCATCAGTACTCACCCACACATTACGGCGAGGTAGTCCTGCATCAAAAAGTCAGCACTCTAAAGCACATACACTTTCATATATTTTGGGGTGCTCGGTGGTGACTCCTGGCCATGCTCAAGGGATCATGTGGTACCAGGAGTTGAATCCAAGACTCCTGTGAGCCAAGCAACTGCTCCAACCTTTTGAACTCTCTCACCCAACCCCAAAATATAACTCACGAGAGGAGATTGCAAGCTATTTTTTTTAAATGTATAATATTAAAAATTGAATCTGACTGGTAGTTACTAATAAATAGTTCCTCCTCATTCTTATCTGGCCCCATTTTCTCTGGCTTCTTTTACCACGTTTATAAATATGTAAAGAAAATCTTGAGGAAAGCAGTCAACTTTAAGGTTACCAGAAAATAGTGCATTTTTATGTTTTTAAAACTTAGTTTATGTGCATGTGAACTGGTGCTAGTTGACAGTAAATTTGCACATATTAAAAAGTACTTGAAGCCACTCAATATTGAAGTGTCGTGACTCAGTCTTGTGACCCAGTCTTCCCTTTGACTAGATCTTGTGCCCCCGTTTCATTGTTACCCTTGTCTTGGGTATTTCATCTCAGCCATCTCATTTCCTTACCATGGAGCAAAGAGCTGCAAAATCTGGGTGCAGGTCATTTCTGTATTTCTAAAGTTTTCCGTCTTGCATAGCTTGCATAACTTTTGCAGAATCTAGAAGGATTTCTAAATTTCTCTCCCTGAAAATTTAGGACTGTCTGGAATTAGAAATTGTATTTTGGACATGTGTAACAGCCAACCTCTGGGAGAAACGGCCTGTTACTCTCTGTTGGCTGATGGGGCCAAAGTAAAACCGTGAAAATGTTTTGGTATTAATAGATCCGGCCCCTGTGTGTATCAGCCTGTGCGAATTTTCAGTGAGTCCTCTTCGCTCTCTAGCCTCCTTGACTTTCATTACCATCCTTAAAAAACACTGATGACATTTTCTGTACATCAGTGGTGTACATCAGCGATGTATGCTTGTAGTTCCTCGGTTGCATATCATCTCTACCCTCCTTCATGAATGCCTATGAGCTTCCCAAGTACTGCTAAATAAGTATAAGCTCATACATTACCACCACCACCTCCCCTCTCCTGGACCCTCCCTGCCCCCCCAATTCCCTCTCTTTGAAGTAGTTCTCCAGCCTGAGCTGGTGGGCATGGCACCTTCCCAGCAAAGTGGGGGGGTTTTGATATACAATTACAAAGCTGTTCATGATTGGAATTCAGTCATACAGTGTTCCAGCATTCATCCCTCCACCAGTGCACCCTTCCCAACACCAGTGTCCCCCCAACTTACCCCCATCCTGCCTCTGTGGCAGGCACGTTCTCTTTCTCTGTCTCTCTGTCTCTCTCTTTTCTCTCTCTTTCTCTCCCCCTTCTTTTGCACATTGTGACTTGCAGTACATAGTTTTGAGGTTATTTATCCCTTTACCTATGCTCAATGCTCAGTTCTAGTCTGGCGTTACCATTTCTAACATTTATTGGCAAGATTCCTTCTCCATCTTACCTAAGCTCTGTCCCTCACACACTTGTGTTAGATTCCAGCCATTGACAAGTCCTCCTGTTCTCTGTTTTGCTTGGCCTTGGATATTAGTCTCATACTATTTTTTTTATATCCCACAAATGAATGCAGTCATTCTATATCTGTTCTTTTTCTTCTGACTTATTTCACTCTGAATAATCCTCTCCAGGTTTTTCCACTATAGGCATATTTAATAACTTCATTTTTACTAACAGCTACATAGTATTCCATTGTGTAGATGTACCATAAAATCTTTATTCCATTGTCTGTTCTCAGGCCCTCAGGTTGTTTCCATATTCTGGCTACTGTGAATAGCAGTAAAGGTGACTTTATTGCCGCAAAGCCCTTCTGTTCTGGTTCCTGTGCTTTTCGGGGATGATGCTCACAGTCACTCTCACAGTGAGCAAACTTTTCCTGACATATCATTGAATTTTTCTAAAGTTTTTAACTTAGTATTTTCAGAATCGCAACTGTCTTTACTGTTTTCACTCATATCTCATTGGTGTACATAATACTTATTTTATATAATTATGGAAATAACTAAAATTGTGATTGATGGGATTGGGAATAAGTAGACTCTAATAGATATGATACTCAGCAGCAAAAACTGAATGTGTTAAGGAATATGTAGCCGGAAATGCTCAGTATGCAGGTAGTGTTAGTTTTAATTTATTGGATAGAGGCTAGGAGACATTCACTTATTTCTAGAAAAGTTCTGTTTTGCATTGATAGCTCTGCTAAATCTTACCTTCATCCAGAACTAGACATTCTGTCTATTCTTTTACTTTACTCTTTGGTATAATATTTACATTGAATCTTGCTTAAAATATCTGTAGTTTCTTTGATAAATATTTATTCAATTCTTAGATATGGTTGACTATAAAATATAGCACCAATTTAGTTGATATATTTTGGGAGGAGCTAATTTAAAATAATTGAAAGTGCACATTAATGTTAGAGATACAGCTTTGTTTTTAATAGAAGTAAAACTGCACACAGTATAGTAATTTATACTTAGTGACTGTTCTGTATATATGTAATCTGCTAGAATGTTACAACTGAAACTTCCATACATTCCTGAAAATGTCCATTTGTTATTTTGGAAATATGTCAGTGTTGGCAGAATTTTCTATATCACATTTAAGTATATTTATCTGTAATTAAATAGAATTACTTCTGAACTGGTAAAGTATTGGGGGAGGAGGGCTCTGGGGCATGTTGTGAAGGGATGGCTATATCCAACAATGCTCTGTGGCTGTTCCTGGCTCTGTGCTCTGGAGTGACCCTTGGTAATGTCAGGAATTGGAACTAGGATAGGCTGCATGTGAGGCAAGTACCTGTAATGTCTCCCTGGCCTCTGTAAAATAATTTCTGATACCTACCTATTTAACTGTACTTAGTAAACACAGGATAAACTGATTTTTATGTATGTCAAAAAGAATATCAATATATCCAATCCATCAGATTGTAATAGATTATGGCATTTGTAAGATGCTAGTATTTCCCTTACACACGTCCAAAGTACAATTTCTAATTCCAGACAGTCCTTCTAAATTTTCAGGGAGAGAAATTTAGAAGTCCTTCTAAAGGGAGATAACTCAAAGAGCTGTGGCAATAAAGATAAATACTGGATATGTGACAGAAACGATAAATAGCACCTAATGCCAGATAAAACAGAATTTAAGGAAGTTGGAAAATGCTTAACTAAGATAGGAATATCAATTTCTATTAGTGAAACCTAATATCCATTAAATGGAGTTGATGACCACAATCCTTTTCGACCAAGCATTTAGTATTGAAATATTTAAAGCAAATGCTGTTAACTAGGCCATTACAGATTTGTATAGCACAGCATGATTTCATAGCTGCAGATACAGGTATACAGAGTGCATTTTATATGCAGATGCCAGTGGACTACTAATAGAATTAGGTTGTAATAGGTCATAAGGAAATAAATACTGACAAGTTCTAAAAAGGTAAAATCATATAAGTTAAAATTTCTGACTAAAAAAAGAAATATAATGCTTTTGGGTTAAAGTGGAAATAAAAATTGAAATCATAGACTAGAATTAAATGACAATGAGAATTTTTCATACAAATTTTGCAAGCTATGAACTGTTATAGGAACAAACATACTTCTTTGCCATTCCAAAAACTAGAAATAACTGAATAACCATTCAGATTAAGACCGTAAAGATGTCAGAGGAATAGTATGGGGTAAATCTCTTGGCCTTGAGGCAGCGGGCTCTTGTTTGATTTCCTGCATTGTATATGATTGCCTGTGCACTTCCAGGAGTGATTTCCCTTAATAAAAGTAATTGTCCCTTTTAATAAAGGATAATTTACTGAGCACTGCACCAGGAGTAAACCCTGAGCACTGCCATGTCTGACCCCCAAATTTAAAGAGTCATGCAGAGAAGTACTTATGTTTTCAAGAAATCCTAGTTATTATTTAGGAGACTTTTCAGATGACTTATCTATTTGCTATAATACAAAAAATTAATTTTCTTGAAAAGGCAAACCTGATACCCAGGGTAAAGTGCCTTTAGAATGAAACAGCGGCTTTCCTCACTCTCTTCCTTCTTTCCCACCCTCCTTTCAGTTTTCTAAATAAAACCTCAAATATAAAAGAACAGTAAAAGCCTAACAGAAAAAAATGGCAGAGAGAAAAATAGATATATCTTGGTTGTAAACCTAAGAAGATATCAGATCAGAAATAGTGTTCTGGAAAACAGCGATGAGATCATTATCACTGATGAGACTGGAAATTTAAATCTCATGTCAACCAAAAAGAAGTAACTATCTAGGGCAGGAGAGAAAAGTCAACAGGGTAAGGGCATGCTTTCTGAGTGGGAGGCCTCTGAGTACTTCTGGGAGTGACCCCAAACACAGAGCCGAAAGCAACCCTGAGCACTGTGCATCATGGCCCAAAGACAGAACAAAACAAAGCAGTCTACATCTTCACCTGAATTAGCATTATGGCCAAATAGCTGCCAGATCTTGCCTGTGGATTGAAATGTAGGTGATGAGCCAATGAGAGATGGAGGTGCAAAATGTCAGCATAGTTGAAGCGCTTTGTTAGATATGCAAAGCCTTTGTGTTATTACTGGCTGAGTCGCATACAGTTCTCAAGGCTGGAGGTCTGCGATCTAGGTAGCAGCAGATTGATATCTGAGGAGTGCCCTTCCTGCGGTGTCCTCACAGGGAAGTCTGGACCAGGGATCTCTCAGCGGTTCCTCTCGTGAGGTCACTAATCCCATTCATGAGAGCTCGGCCTTTTCGAGTTAATCACCTCCCAAAGGCCCTCCCCTCAGATAACAGTCCAGTGAGCATTAATTTCCAGTATCTGAATTGGTCTGGGAGAAACACAGACCTTCCCTCTGTAGCAGAGAGGCAGCTTAAATACAGCTTTATACCGTTTGTATTATTAATGCAGTAATGATGTATTAATGCAAATAATTTTCTATATTTCAGCCAACATATACAAATGTAAATGCACTGAAGTCCACAACACCTCCCTCTAACTATGCCTCCAGTGAGTGCATGCTGATATGTACTATTTATAAGAGGTGAGCAGAAGCAGGGCTTAAAGGGTAGTTTGTAATAGTGCAGATATTAGGGGAGAAAAAAAATCGAAAATGAATCCTCTAGGTCTCCATTTAGGAAGCTAGAGAAAAAGCAAACTAAATCCAAAATCAGAAGTAGGAAGTGCCGGGGGTGGGATGGGGTTGGGAGAGGGGAAATTGGAAGCAGGTTATCAGGGGAGAAAGGCAGCAAACCTGAATCTGTGAAATCATCAGTAAATTCAATAGCCCTGTAGCCAGGCAGAGGAAAATGGCTGACAGCAGAGACGAAAGAGGGGTCATGTCAGAAATCACCTGGACATTCAAAAGTCAGCCATGAACTTCTGTGAAGAGCTCTGCTCACAGATTTGATGACCTAAAAAAAACTGAGGCAGTCCATGAGTCAGAATCTGCCAGAACTATGCAAGAAGAAGTGGACAGATTTTTACAAGCCCTCTATTAAGTTTAATTGAGGATTAATAACCTAGGAAACTCTGGGTTACTTATGGCTCTTTAGATTAAACAAAATATGTTCCATGAAAGAAAAGTGCTGATAGGATGGATTTCATAAATAAGTAATAAAATAAATTTATGCACCACAGTAGACAGTCAAGAGAATGGCAAAACAAGCCACAGACAGACCATGTTTGGAAAAGTAATGTGAAGAAGTATTACCAGAATACACAAAGAATTCTTAAAACTCTAGAAAGCAGCTTGATTTAAAATGGGCCAAAGGCTTCGATCTCATCAAAGAAGATACATAAACAGCAAATATACTTAGGAAGAATTGCCTCACATCAGCAGAATGCCATTAAAGCTACAGGGAACTAACTGCCTCCCAGAAAGGGCAGAGTCTAGAACTCTGGAAGTACCAAATGCTGATGAAATAAAATAACAACCAACCTCATCCCTTGATGTTAGAAATGTAAGTATGGAACAGCCTCTTTGGAATAGTTTGTAAGTTTCTTACACTGTGATGTAGTTGTGGCACACCTTGGCGTTTATGCATTTATCCACAGGAGTTGACATCTTGTGTCCACGTAAAAACCTGCACATCGATATGGAGAGAGACACAGAGAGAGAGAGAGAGAGAGAGAGAGAGACAGAGAGAGAGAGAAAGAGAGAGAGAGAGAGAGAGAGAGAGAGAGAGAGAGAGAGAGAGAGAGACTATTAGAATCGCCTGAACTGGGAAGTCGTGATGATGTCCTTTAGTTGGCAGATGGATGAATAAATTCAACACATCTAGACAATAGTATTAAACACTGCACCAAATATGCTATTAAACCATGAAAAGATTGGGAGGAACCTTAAAAAACTAATAAACCGATGTGAAAAGACTATATCCCACATAATCCTGTAGCTGTATGACATTTTGTAGAAGACCAGATAATGGAGATTGCAAACATGTCTTGGTCTTCAAGGAAGGGAGGGAACATGAGGATTTCTAGGCCAGGGTTCTGGGTTACTGTCACAGTAGACATGTGTCATTACACATTTGTCCAAATTCATAGACTACACGACACCAGGAGTAACCCTAATATAAACCCTGAACGTTAGTTCTCTGTCTTTGTACCGGTGCAGGAAATGTTGATAGCAAAAGTGTCTATGTATGTGCTGTGGGGAGGGGGGGGGGGGCGTTATGGGATATCTTTGTTGTCAACTGCTTTATAAAAAGTGCTTAAAATAGTAACAGATGAAGCTGGGGAGTTATTTCAAGGGCTAAAGTATAAGCTTTGCATGCAGGCGGCCCAGGATAATGCCTGGATTTGATCCCTGGCATCCCATATCATTCCTAGAGCCCACCAGGAGTGATTCCTGAGTACAGAGTAAGCCCAGAGAACAGCCAGATGTGGGCCTTCCCCCAAAAAAAAAGAAATAGGAATTCATAAGTGGAAATGGAATAAAGATTGTTTTTATTTTATTTATTTTTGAATCACAGTAGGATACACAGTTAGCAAAGTTGTTCGTGATTGGGTTTCACTTATACAATGTTCCATCACCTGTCCCTTCACTAGTGAACATTTCCCACCACCAGAGTCTCCAGTTTCCCTCCTGCTGCCCCCCCACCTGCCTCTATAACAGTTACTTTCCTTCTAAGATTGTTTTTAGATAGTAAAAGATGAGTGTATAAAATTAATTCTATAGGAAACATGCATAATTGAGATGACAATATCAAATCAACAAAAAGCAAAATACAAATAAAATAACTAGGGAAAGGTTTCATGTTGTTATCACTTGATCACTTGAATCCCGTTATTCATCGATTTGCTCGAGCGGGCGCCAGTAACATTTCCATTGGACCCTATCACGTGCCAATGTAGCCCAATGGCATCTGGTTGATTCAGGAATATGAAGAGCCTCAAACCATTCCTTCAGGGTCTTAACAAGGAAGTCTGACCATCTTGTAGGTGGGCGGCCACGTGATCTTTTGACATCCCGTGGGATCCAGTCGGTAATGGCTCTAGTCCAGCGGTTGTGTCCAAATCGCATTACATGTCCAGCCCATCTGATTTTTGATGCCTTGGCAAACGAGACAGCGTCCCTGATTCTGGAATAGCGACGGAGGTCAGAACTCCGATTCCTTCACTCACTTGAGTGAGACGTGATATTCCAAGCATAGCTCTTTCGATGCCTCTCTGGGAGACCCGAATAGCATTCTCATCCTGCTTTCGTAGGGCCCAGGTCTCTGAGGCGTATGTTAATGCAGGGAGAACGGTGGAGTCGAAGAGATGTGCCCGGAGCCGGAGGTTCTTTGTCCTTTTTAGCTATTTCTTCGATGCCTTTGAAGGCATTCCATGCCTCTCTTTTCCTCCTGCGCAGCTCAGGTTTTAGGTCGTTCATCATGTTGACTTCTCGACCTAGGTACACATAACTGCTGCAGTCAGAGATGTTTGTTCCATTGAGAGTGAATGGGGCCTCAGGAACTAGTTCATTTCTCATGAACATAGTTTTCTTCAGATTCAGCTGTAGACCTACCTTTCCACATTCTCGGTTAAAGTCAGCCAGCATTTGTGCCGCTTGGCTAATGTTTGGTGTTATTAGAACGATGTCATCAGCGAAGCGGAGGTGGTGTAGTTGCCGACCATCTATCTTCACTCCCATTCCTTCCCATTCTAATTGTCTCATGATGTTCTCGAGGGTGGCACTGAAGAGTTTTGGTGAGATGGTATCACCCTGTCGAACCCTCTTTTGACATCAATGATCACTTTGTAGAATGGTAAGATCCTGGTGGTGAATCCGTAATACAGCTCACGAAGGATCTTGATGTATTGGGTTTGAACACCCTGTTTGACTAGGGCTTCGATGACTGCTTCAGTCTCCACATGGAGTGCTTCAGTCTCCATGTTGTATAAGGAAGTATAATATTGAAGAGTTGCTACTTTGAAACTCCATGTTGTTATAAGGAAGTATAATATTGGAGAGTTGCTACTTTGAAACTCATGAGCAGGGGCCAGAGCAATAGCACAGCAGGTAGGGCATTGGCCTTGCATACCGCCGACACGGGTTCAACCGGCATCCTATATGGTCCCCAAGCACCACCAGGAGTACTGAGTACAGAGCCAGGAGTAAGCCCTGAGCATTGCTGGGTGTGACGGAAAAGAAAAAAAAAAAAAAAAAGGAAGAAAATCATGAGCAAATCTAATTAATATAACTTCAACTAGAAGCCCTTTGGAAGGAAACATAAAATTTGAGTAGAAATGTACAAGAAGCAGTGAGAAAACCTTAAAAGAATTAAAAATTATTGGACTGGAGCAGTAGCACAGTAGAGCCGGCATTTACTGTGCATGGTCTGACCTGGGCTTGATCCTGAGCACCCATATTTAAGCCCTGAAAACTGCTGGGTTTGCCCCGCTCCTCCCCACCCCCCAATACAAAAGGAAGCTTACCCTACAAAGATGAAAATGCAATAAGGAGCACAAGGCTGATTCTAAGTTAATGAAATTAAGTAGACTCATGCATCAGACTCAATTCAAAAGTTCCTTTTTTTCTGGTCACTGTCTGACTTTTAATAAATCAGTGGAAATTGATTATATAGTAAAAGTTATAAATATAAAAACTAAAACAGGATTTCAGTAGGTCTATGAAATTTTTGTTGGGAAAGTATTTGATTTATTCACAACCCCTTGGCAAATAAGGATCTGGTTTCCTTTTTCCCCAGTTAAATCTTTTCACTATTTTGAAATAAAATGCTGGATTTTGTTTTAAGAGTGTTCATTTAAAGTGGCCAGTTTGTAATGCTCTGTATCCTTAGAAGAGAAAGGTAACCTTCATATTAGGCAGGTGATATTTCAAGTGTAAAGGGTATAC
This sequence comes from Cryptotis parvus, assembly GCA_021461705.1. Taxonomy (NCBI): domain Eukaryota; kingdom Metazoa; phylum Chordata; class Mammalia; order Eulipotyphla; family Soricidae; genus Cryptotis; species Cryptotis parvus. The sequence goes on from JAJIBD010009306.1 coordinate 39,215, forward strand.
TTGCTCTCCATAGTATAGCTATCCTTTTCTGACAAAATTATACTTAAAATTTCTCCTTCACAAACAAATTTCGGGTATATTAAACTTCAGAACATGAACACAAATAAAATTCTTAGAGAAAAGATGGAAAGATTATTTTTAAGAAACCCAAAGTCTTAAAGCTTGGATTCTCAGTGGGGGTGATGTTAGCCCACAGGGGTGTAAATTGGTTCAGAAGAGGTGAAAAAAAAATCTTAGCCTTAGAGATTTGTGGCCCTCAGTGGGCCTCAGTATACGTCAACAGATTTCCAGTATATCTGAGATATTAAGATTTCACAGGGAGGAGGCAATTAGTGAAAAGCTATCTAAAAAGGCTCCTTAGTAAGAATAATGGGGGAGGATGACAATGGGGGAGTTGAGAAACGGCCATAGTGGGAAAAGTGACAGATTCTACTATATACAAAAACTAAACTTCTTGATTATGAGAAACATCATGAAAAGACAAGTGACAGATTGGGAGAAGAGGGTGTACAATTCATGTAATAATAGGAGAGCATAATTTTCCACCGATTGAAGTCGCTTGCAGACTATAGACAACAACTCAGCAGAGATAAGGGTGAAAAATGTGGAATTAGTGTTTGATTTATTACAATGACTGTTTCAGTTTATTAGATGTGAATGGCCATACGTATTTCAGAAGGACTTACATAGAACACCTTTCCACAGACTTTTGGTTTAGACATTTTACACTCAGGCATGTCAGCTCAGAATGTAAACAATATAGCATGGAAAATCCATTTAGGATCTTTTTATTGTCCTATTTCAAGTTTCCTGGATATATTGCATAATAGACTTACTGATTTCTCTTTTTAAGAATATATGGTTATATTTTATTTATAGTCAAACCCGAATTTTTTTAGCTTTTCTCCATTTTGGGGGATGAAATGTGTAAAATAAGTTGATGGATGTTCTGGTGCTGAAATAGAAATAGTTCATCAGATATAAACATTCTTATTTTAATTATGAGTTTATGAATTTATGAATTTGAAATAGTATCCTACACATTTCCAAGTTAAAGATGCTAAAATAAATCTGAAAATTCTAAATATTAATGCTCATCTGTTGCTTTAAAAGTTTATCAGAATAATAAATGCTTCATAACTACAGTTAAATTTAGCTGTTTGGTTATTGTAAGTTTTAATTTTTGCTATTCTCTTCTGGCTTTTTTTTATTAGCAATCCAGTGGGGAGAAGATGGCCGTCCATTTCATTTCCTTTTTTACACTGGCAAACAATCATATTACGCATTAATGCATGTAAGTATATCTACATTTATGAAAAGTAGTATGAGTAGTAAACCAAGTAATAATACCAAGTATTTTTCTTGGCTTCAGAATTTGCCTGTAACAGACAAAATCAATACAAGTTTTAAAGGCCAGATGGTATGATGGAAGATTTAAGATTAATCCATTTCTTTATTAAACATTTTACGTTTTTGGATTGTCCTTTGGATGTACACTGAGATTAGGTAAGAGGGTTCCGTGTTTCACGCAGTGATAGGAGATACAATTGCTCCCAGGCAGAGCAGACCCAGAAATTCCAGGATGCTTGTTGGAAGGAAGCCACAGTTCACAGGACTTTTTGTTATTCGTGTGTGGATGTTGCTTTCCATACATTGATGCTCTGTTCAGGAGCATTTTCGCGTTGTTTCAGAGCTGAATGTTTAATAGTGTGCAGATTTGGGGGTGTTACTATGGGAAATTTGTAAATAGTGATTGTTAATAACATAGCTTTAAGCAGCACTTTCCTATTAAATATCAAACTTGACCCTTATTGTACAATTTCTGAAAGTTACGGAACTGTTTATTGAACAGGAATCTGTCCTGAAGTTACAGGCAGCCTGTGCACACATTTTCTCCACCGCTTAGAACTCTGGTGCTTATATGTGTTACGCACTCCCAAAGGACAAAATCCCTCACTTGTCAGGTACATTTATTTCTTGGGGGAGGGGAAATTTAAAAAAAAAAGAGAGAGAGAGACAGAAACCTTCTTTTTTCTTTTGTTGACCTTGGGCAAATGAGTTTCTGCCCTGGCAGAAATGAAATGAATGATAAATGTGGAGAGTGTCTTTGCTGAGTAATGGCGCTGCGCACGGCTCAGCCTCTGCGCGGAGGCTGCCGGAGGCCCCCTGCTGTTCATTTAAATAGGTATGTCAGATCTGCCTCCCAACGCCGCTGGTTTGATCTGTGGTAATATTTGTGAAGGTTCCATATGGACTTGAGCCCCCTGCAGTGCTCAGAAATAATGTACAACGCTTCATGGTGCAGACGCAAATTCCCTCTGAAAAGGGATGCAGTGCTGCGTTTTAGCTGTCGGAGGGGATGATGGAGCTGACGCGCTAGGCCTGTCAACTTGTTACACGGATGGGTTGCACGCAGCGAAGCTGTGGAAAATCTGTGCCTTTTAACTTTTCTACTTAATCACGGTTGTAGCATTGCCTTTAGACTGTATGCTACATTAATTCTCTCCCTGCCTTCTGCCTTTCATCCCAAGTTTCACGGGAGAAAGTAAAGCATGCAGGTCTGGGAGAGGAGCCTTATCAAGCAGCTGTCATCTGACAAGCCATTTGCATTTATTTGGGCTGAAACTGAGCAACCCAAGGGGCAAGATATTGTGTTGCGTTCCATCATAATGAAGAAATTACACATTGTATAAGAGGCCTAACTATTTTTTAGTTTATGAGCTTTCAAAGGTATGGCACAGGAATGGCTCACTTTTCAGCAGACAGAATACTGCCACCACACTCCTTGACTGCAGTGTCAAATGATGTCCGATGAATAAATTCTTTCTTCGATTAATGTCGTTGCTGTTACGTAGAGGAGAGCTGTTTGTGCTCTCTATTTCAGTTAAGTTCAGTAATTTAGGTGAGGGAGTTTTGTTGTGTGATTGAGGTCTGCGAACCAGTGTGGGAACTGGCATCTGTTTTCCTGTTTGTCACAACTATTTATTTACACGAATTACAGCTATTTTGCTTAAGTTTGAGCGTTATGATTCAGATAATTAACAAAGCCTTTTATTTTCAATACTGGTTTTTATGGACATTTAAAGCAACTGCACGTATGGGGAAAGGATAAATGTTTTCCTTAGTAAATGCCAATCACATTGGCATCGCCTATGGCAAACATTAATAATTATAGCTACTCACATCCATCTCACTTCCTAGATGATGCTGTTCAACATCCTTTGAAATAGTGTGTGACTAAATAGATACTGTTCGGCTTGCACAACTGGTTCTGTGGCGAAATCAGAAACCACATTTAAAGTGAAATGATGAAAGTCAAAGGTCCTGAAGCTGCTTCCTACCTTTTTTTCTCTCTTTTGTCCTGTGTTCTCTTGGTAGGGGAGGGATGGTCACTCTTTGTGCTCGTAGCCTCACCCATTCTGATGCAGCAAGGCAGTTGATCCCAAGACTTGTGGCGGCTAAATAACAGGATGAAATATGAAATTTCTTTCCTACACTTCCTCCCATCTCGCAGGTTTTAACATAAAACACTAACGCCAAACTGTTTCTCCACCATGCCACTGACCAATTCCAGTTCAGTGAAGACAGCGGGCCATGGGCAAGACTTTCGACAAGGAGAAGAGGGAAGCAGCAGATCTTGAAACTTGTGCATGAAGTTCTGCGAGGAGACCTTTCTCGGGTTTCATTAAGCTTTTAAGTATCTGAAGTAATAACAAATCACACAGCTGCATATCTTTTAAATACACAGATGCATAGTTTTTAAAATTTTATTACGGGGCTGGGCGATAGCCCAGCAGGTAGGGCGTTTGCCTTGCATGCGGCTGGCCTGTGCTGGCCTGGGTTCGATCCCGGCATCCCATATGGTCCCCGAGCACCCCAGGAGTAATTCCTGAGTGCAGAGCCAGGAGTAACCCCCTGAGCGCCGCGGGTGTGACCCAAAAAAGAAAAAAAAAACAAATAAAATTGTATTATACCACTGTGAGAGACACAATTACAGAACTGTTCATGATTAGGTTTTGGTCATACAGTGTTCCAGTACCCATCCCTCCATGCACATTTCCCATGGTGCACTTTTCAAGTGGTGCACACTTCCTCCTCCTCCTCCTTCATCGTCTTCGCTGCGTCTTCTTCGTCTTCTTCATCTCCATCATCTTCATCTTCGTTTTCTACTTTTTCTTTTTTTGTGTGCTCACTCATCATTTGCATATTAAGTGTATATATCATATTGTTTTATGACATCTAATAAAAGCCAGTCCTGATGCAGCTTAGTGTTAAGAATATGCGATGCTTCAGTGAACACCATAGAGAAGTAGGAAGGAAGATGAGAAGAAAGAAACAATCCATTAAGCCTTGATGAAGCATGAGAGGAAAATAGAAAGGGAAGGAAAATGTGCTCATCCAGGGTTCTCCAGCTTCGTCAGCTGTGTTACATTTTAAGGATTAGGTTAGAAAGCCAATCGCAACTGCCATTTTTCTCAGGATGCATATTCTGGTAAGTTGACATATAAGGAATGATTCATGTCTTTAGGTTTCTGGAGAGTCAGTCACAGCCAACTTATTTTACAATGTAGTGATTATGATCAGTGTAAGTACTGAAAAAAATTACTAAGCTGCTAATTTTGATCATGAAAAGAAGGAATAACAGACTTAAGGGTTTTTTAAGGATTTTTTTTAAGGATCATTGAGTACCGAAAAGCTTCTCATCTGCCTTTATTTCCCCCAAATGGGTGGGTGGCTTTCTGTTTCCTGTACTGCCACTTCAGCAGTAGCACTTGTTTACTTTCCAGACATGATTTCCAGTTTCCATACAAAGGCAAGAGTTTCTGGTTAGGAATTCAGGAACAGGCTAAAGAAACGCAGAATTCAAGAAGTTTCCTGAGATAATTGGTCAGAAGTACAAAAGGAAAGGGATGTTTCTGAAGGGGATCTGTGACTCTGCAGAGAGGAAACGCAGGTTCGGAAGACAGAGTTGGAGCCCAGGTGTGGACTAGGGAGAGAATTATGCTTGCGTGGTTAAGGCCAGTCCACAGGCCCGGCCAGAAGCTCTTCGTTGTTCACAGCCACAGTACGACTGCACTAAATTTAGGGTGAAAATGAGGTAAAGCTCATGGTGCAAGTTGACTATTTTGTCATGTATAAAATGTTCTTAAGTCAAAGAATGCCAACAACACTTGTCTTTCCCAAAGCACATTCTGTGAAACTCCACTTATAAAATACTCTGCCTAAAAGGGACACTGAAATCAAATAAGTTTGGGAAGCCTGTGTATCAGGTGCAAAAAAGCTCTTATAAGAGATACTGCTCATGATAAAAACTCCATGGAATCATTCTTTTTTTAAATCATGCAAAATTTTATTGATTGCTTAAATATGTATTTGTAATTAAAATATGTACAAGAATGATGCATTCATGTGAATCATATGGAAAGTTTTTTTTAAATTTTTATTATGCCACCGTGAGATACACAGTTACAAAGTGTTCATATTTGGGTTTCAGTCATACAGTGTTCCAGCACCCATCCCTCCACCAATGCCCACTTCCCACCACCAATGTCCCATGATTTCCCCCTTCCCTCAGCCTGCATCTATGGCAGGCAATTTTCACCTCTCTCTCTCTCTCTCTCTCTCTCTCTCTCTCTCTCTCTCTCTCTCTCTCTCTCACTTTCTCTTTCTCTCTTCGTTCTTTTACACACTGTGGCTTGCAATACATACACTTAGAGGTTATCATGTATATCCTTTTGTCTACTTTCAGTGCTCAATTCTACGCTGGTATTATCATTTACCATAACTATTAGTATGCTGTTCCTTTCTCTGTATTGCCTAACCTGTGACTCCTGCACGTTTGCAGTAGGTTCTACCACTGACAAGACCTCCTGATCCATGTTTTGTCTGGCCTTGGATATTGATATCATGCTATTTTTATATATGACATATAATATATAATTATATATAATCTTTATATAATAAATGCTGTCATTCTATATCTGTCCTTTTCCCTCTGACTAATTTCACTCAGCATGATCCTATTCATGTCCATCCATTTATAGGCAAATTTCATAATTTTGTTTTTCCTAACAGCTGTGTAGTATTCCATTGTGTAACTGTATCACAGTTTTTTTATCCAGTCATCAGTTCTCGGGCACTCTAGTTGTTTCCAGATTCTGGTATTGTGAATAGTGCTGCAATGAAAATAAAAGTGCAGATGATGCTTCTGATGTGTGTTTTTGGCCTCCCAGGGAATATTTCCAGGAGTGGTATGGCTGGGTCAAATGGGAGCTCAATTCCTAGTCTTTGGAGGAATGTCATATTATTTTCCAAAAGGCTGTACCAGTCAACATTCACCAGCAATGGATGAGAGTCCCCCTTTCCCGCATCCACACCAGCACTTGTTCTTGCTCTTTTGGATATGTGCCAGTCTCTGTGGTATGAGATGATAGCTCATTTTGTTTTGAGTTGCATCTCCCTGATGATTAATGATGAGAAGCTTACATCTTTCTGTAGATGTTTTGAACCTTTGATATAGTACCTTTATCTTTAAAAATGGAAGTAAGGGGCTGGAGTGATAGTCAGCAGGTAGCGAGCTTCCCTTGCACACAGCCAGCCTGAGTTCAATCCCTGGCACCACATTTGGGCCCCCACGCCTAACAGGAATGATTACTGAGCAGAAAGGTGGGAGTAAGCCATGGACATTACCAGCCCCACTTCCCCACCCCCACCAAACCAAAAAGATTTTTTAATGGAATTAAAACCATGATCCTTCCCCCAGGAAGGTATTATGAATAATTACTGTTGACTATGTAAAGTGCTTATTTTTTAAAAAGCTACAGACTGACTAGGGTCACATCAGGGTCACATCTAGCACTGCCTGGATGGCCAGATGTCCCAACCACAGGAGGACTAGGACCGCCCATCTTTGGGCCCTTGTATTGACCTATTCCCTCCTCACTGCTGCCCCCTGTTGACAGTGAATTGTAGGTGGAACCTCCAGACTTCCTGAGCACCACTTGGGAGCCCAAATATAGAAGTATAAGGGAAATAAGCACCAGCTCAGCTTATTGATGCTTCCTTTGGTTTAATCAGTGCCTGCTTTTGTGACAGCATAATTGTCTTGGGGGTTTCCATTGGTGGTACCAGGGATCAACCCAGGGTCTCACATGTGTGGGTAAGTGCCACAGCCACATCCCAGCCGTCATAATGGGTGATTGTTGTAATAAAATATGGTGAACTTTAAATTTGAGTAGTAAAAGTATGTAGTATTAGAGTTACTAGTACTTGTATAAAATTTCCCCTAGTTGTGTACTTTCCTGGGGTATAGTTCTAGATGACTGTCCATGAGATGATTTCCTTTTTACCTTGAATAGAAAGAAGTACATGGCCATATACTGTTCAAAGCATAGCCACTCAACTCTGTCCCTTGCTGATAGCAAAGTATCACTTGGAACTTAAATAACAAGACTATGATAAATACACACACCCAAACACACACACATATACTCACAAAAAACCAAGATGATTGTAACTTAGGAAATTGTTTTTCTGTGATATATATGTTATATATACATTTAAATCAGTTGCTTTTCTATTATAAGTATTTGAGGTAATTGCTATTAGTTTGTTAATGTAAATTTTGTGTATCAAAATACAGTTAACTTTCCTAATGTCATTTTCCCAAGAAGTATTATTTGTTTGCCCTTCCTCGGATTGGAATTTCTACGTGATTAATATAACCAAAATAGGTTCTTAGAAGGATACTAAAAATCATATGCTTCTGCTTTGAAAGGGTTTAGTTTAAGCCTTTTTTCCCCTGCAAACTGAGCATCTGGTATTTTCAAATTAGGCACCTTCTAAATTTGACTCATACATTATGGAAATCTGATGACACGAAGGGTGGATAGGCTTGCTTTGATTTTATGAAATATTAATCATAGCTGTGATTAATGATTCAGCATTTCACATCTGGGTTATTCCTGTCATATTTGAAAATTATACTATTAAATACAGTATATAAACTTAGTGTGGATGGGGTCAGGCTAATTCTCTAGTGTCCCTTAAAAATTAAGTGGAAACTTAACAATGAACCAGAAGCTACCAGTGATAATCTGTGATGTTGACAGTTCCTGGCATATTTTATACCCTCAAGGAGTTTCTGATGTAAATTAGTCCACATCTCTTCAGGGATTTGAAGCTATAGAATCTACTTTTCAGAGAACTGTTGTCTAACTAACCAAGATATGTTCTCGAGTGATTTGTGTGTATGTGTGTGTGTGTGTATAGAAGAAAAAGAATAAATAGAAATCGTGAAATAAGAAAGTGGTATTGATTGTTCACTTTTGTGCTAATATTTTGACCATTGCTGTAAGTTAAGCATTGTGCTAAGTACTTGTGACATATTTTTCTATTTAAGGAAGTGTCTTAAAGAGCATCCTGAAATTTGATGGGTTACAACAATCCAAAGTATGAGTATTTGTAGTCAATGATTAGACTTGACTATGTTTAAATATGTTTGTTCTATCCATGGGTGCTTTTCCTATATTCTGCACTTTTCAGGGTTTTTTCTTTTACACCAGTTACAAACTGTCATGGAGCTAAATATGGCCATGGACAGTAATGACACATTCAAAGAAAACTTAAGAAAATGTGGACTTTGAGGTGGTTTCAGGGCTCTGAGCCCTGAGTCACTCAGCAGGAGAGTGGAAGCCTCACTTGCAGAGAATCCAGTTGCAATTCCCAGCCCCGCCATAAAACAAACAGGCAAACGAAAATTACTCAGACATCCCTGGAAAATAATGATGTATTAAGCAGCCCAAACCTTGATTTGAAACTCATCTATGAGGCAATATTCTGGTTGTCTTGGTTATAGCAGGAACATAAATAGACTGTAACAGGCAAAGGGAAGGTGTTTGATGACTGTTGCTGGTGTTCTCTTAGGCTAACCTTTTCTTAGCTACATGTGAGCACCAAAACACCTCTGACCTAGGCCATCTCAGACTCTCAAAACCAGGGCAGCCTGGGAAGAGACAGCTGCCATTCCTGTCCCCAAGCCTGTGGACAGCAGCTGAGTGAGGCTGGGCTCGCAGCGGCAGGGGCTGGTGCAGAGAGATGTATGGATGATCAGTCCAAATGTGGGACCCTCCTCTGCAGGCATTTCTTGTTTTACTTTATTGTAGCTGTTTGCAGCACCAGGAAATTTCCCCTCTAGGAATGGATGCATTTAATGTCTTTATTGTACTGTCCAGAAAGCTCTTCACCCCTTATATGAGCCTTTGAAAATCAGTTTAAAAGTAAACTCCAACCTGAAGTGTCAGAGGAGAAGCATCGTGGGAGGAGGAAAAAAGGAGTCTTAAAACGAAATGGGGGTGGGGGGAAGGAAGGAAGAAGACAGAAAGAGAAAGAGAGGAGAGACAGAACCCCAACAGAACAAAAGGCCTTACATCTAAAGTTGGGATCCAGGCAATTCCAAAATGGAATGCCTGGACATTTGTGGTGTTCCTTTTTCAGACCTGCTTTTGAATTGTTTCTCATTCTTTGTCATCCTTTGCTGTGCCGCCCGGAGCCCACACTCGCAGCTGCAGCGCTCCCTGGGCTCGGCCACTTCCCTGGAGTGGTCTTGTTCATACTGTGCTTGCTGGAGGCTTGCACTGAGCCCCGGTGTCCTCCCTCCGTTTTGGTTGTAGCACTCACTCGGGATTGCCGGGGTCCACGCACACAGCTGGGCGTGTGCCGGAGGTCATGGAGCTGGTCATGGAGCTGCGGAGATCCAGACTGCAGACCTCCCTGGGCCCGTCTCTGGGTGTGACTACGAACTCTTGAACACACGCTGACAAGCACCTGCTGTAGATGCTGACCCATTCCCAGACCTGATCCCCACTTCCTCTCGCTCTCAGTTTGTCACGGTCCATGGTGACATCGTGCTGCAGCCGGAGGCAGGGTTGCACTGTAGAGTCGCTCTGGGTGGAGAGGCTTGTCATCTCTGGGCACCTGCAGACTCGTGTTGTCTGGTGTTCCCGTTCCCACCTGCTTGGTGACAAGCGAAAATGGCAGTGAAACAGATCGCTGAACCCCACACCAGAGGGTTTTTCCTCAAAGTCTGGTCTGGGGTCTGAGAATCGTTTCTCCACGGTTCTGAGTGTAGGTGCTGCTGATGCCCGGGAATCTGCCTACAATCGCCCAGCTCATTGTTTTGCTTCATTTGTTGGAGGTATTTGTTTATGCTGGACCCAAGTCTAACTACTCCTAACAGCTTCCTCTCTGTTCCTTTTTTTCCACTGCTTTCTCTCTCTAAGCTGTCCTTCTAACCCTTTTCTGGAAAAACAGAGCCAAAAGTCCGAATTCTGAGTCTCCCTGCCACAGGGAGCCAGTCTCCAGCCTGGAGAAGCCCTGGCTCTTGGAGTGACCTCAGCTCCTCCCATGGATGAAACCCAGATAGACCCCTGGCTTTCACATCTCCTCTCTTCCTTCCCTCCTTCCTCCCTTCCTTCCTTCCATTTTTCCACCTCCCTCCCGTAGCCAGAAATGGACTCCTGGAGCAGGGGGGGAGAGAGGGAGAGAGAGAGAGAGAGAGAGAGAGAGAGAGAGAGAGAGAGAGAGAGAGAGAGAGAGAGAGAGAGAGAGTCTGCTATAGAGGCAGGCTAGGGGAGAGGGAGAGAAACTGTGGACTTTGGTGGTGGGAAATATGCACTGGTGGAGGGATGGGTGCTAGAATACCCAATCTGAAACCCAATCATGGACATGTTTGTAATTTTATATCTTACGGTGGGATAATAAAATAAATAAAAAATAACTGGACTCCTGAATGAGATTGCATTTTGTAGGATGAAGATCATGACAAAATGCCAAGTACTAATAAATACAGACACACAGAGCACTATTCTTCTTAAAACAAACTGTGTCAGCGACATTGGGTAAAATATGACAAAGCTAATCAGAGCCCACAGGAAGTTGCTCCCTAAAATTTGAAATTATAGGATTGAGACTACTCGACATCTCTGTCAGTAACAGGTTGTGTCTTCCAGTATTAACGATTGATATTGAAAGTTATTAGGAAGAAAAAAAATATTATTTATATTACTCTGGCTTATTTGAAAATGTTTATTCATTAGATGTTAGTATGGTAGGTTATGTACAAATTATAATTGAATATACATTGGTTGCAAGTTCTCAATTAAGTTTGTTAAATAAAAAGAAATTAAAAGCATTATTTTACTCACTGTAAACTCATTTCCTAGAAAACGTATTTCATTGATAATGTTTATTGCCAGGTTACTGGTTTTCACAAGTTCCAACACAATGATAGATTATCCTTAGGTAAATAATCCTTTAAATATCCAATACATAAGTATTATTTACTCACAGACTTTGATAGAAAGTAAATTAATAAAATCAAATAATGAAAAATAAACACAGTGCTACCGACTTAGTGATAAAAACATTATGGTGAGACCTTGGATGTGATGTAAGTACCAAGTATCGGATAAGTAGTGGGGGCTACAATCCCCACAGCCTTTACTGGTTAATTCTCTAAGCTTAAAGAATATGTTGCCATATCCGCCTTTTCCTTTTATGGGAAAATCTTGGTTGGTCCTTTTGAGGAACTCTAAGGAAAGAAATAGTTTATAGCTTTGTTTTGGGTTTAACAATGTACTGGAGTCACATATATTTATAGATATTTAAAAATTAATATCGAGGCGCACATGCTGCCTGGGTACACAAGTTGCCTGCGTGCACATGCTGCCTGAGCACGCGGTGTTGCCCGCATCTCCCCTCTTGAGATGTGTACTCTCTCTTTTACTCGCTCTCCACCTTTGGAGCAGCCTGCGTTCTCCCTTGAGCGTGTTACTCTCTCTCTCTTACTTTCTCTCCCCCTTCCCCTCTCCAAAAAACTTCCTTAATAAAATCTATTTTACTTCACTGAAAAAAAAAATTAATATCGAGTACTACAGTGTCTGACTTGAAATTCTCACTCATGAATTTGGACTACAGTATTCTTCAGAAACATTTTTTTTTTTTTTTGGTCACACCCGGCGATGTTCAGGGGTTTCTCCTGGCTCTGCACTCAGGAATTACTCCTGGCGGTGCTCGGGGGGACCATATGGGATGCCGGGGATCGAACCCAGACCAGCATGAGGCGACCAGCGTGCAAGGCAAACTCCCTACCCGCTAGGCTATCACTCCGGCCCCCATTTTCACTCTTATTCACTGTACATCTCTGATTGTGATGATGACTTTCCAAATAAGGGATACTTGAAGGACCATCCAAAATAGAAATGCTATGTACCATCTCTCTTAAACATACATATTTTATTTGCCATAGGAAGCCTATGGAAAGCTACTAGATTTAGAAAAACATCAAAATCAGCTGCGAGCCAAAGGTCTGTCTCCAGAAAAAGCTAAAAGCATGTAAGTTTTCTTGCATCAAAATAAATGAAAAATTTGAACTGAAAGCATGGCACAAATCATTGGTATTTTTCAGACATACCTAAAGTCTAAAAGCATGTTCAATGCTTCAGTATTGAAGTTAGGGGCTGAAATAGAAGGTGATTGGTTTTGTTGTTTGAAAGGGAAGAAAATAAATATTAAGGATATTATGTGCATTACCTTTGTTGGGAGGTTGGCTATTTCAAGGCTTGTATTTCCAGTTGGCAAAACAGTAATAGTAGATTAGATTAGATGAGTTTGAGTGGCCAGTTTCTTGGTTCAGTTTTGCTTGTTTGGGGCAATACCCTGTATTACTCGGTTCTTATTCCTGGCTCTGTGCTCAGGGCACCTTATAGAGTGTCAGAAATTGAACCCCTGGTCTGCCACATGCAAGACATTCCTTAACCCTTATACTGTCTCTCCAGCCCCTTAGTGATCTGCCATCCTTTTAATCTCAGACAAAAGACCCTAGTTCTTGAGCAAATCTTGTTTAAATTGCAAATAGTATTCCTATTCTTTAGCTTGTAAATTTTTCCACTAACAGATGAATTTTCTGGTTATAACATCTCCTCTGGAGTAAATAGAAAAATAAAGTACCTTTTCAATTTGTTTCTATTTTTAAAAAAAATTGGGGCCATACCCTGTGGTGCTCAGGGCTCACTCCTGGATCTGTACTTTTGACAGGGCTCAAGGGACCATATGGGGTGCCAGGGATCGATCCAGGGCTGGTCATGTGCGGCAAGCGCCTTAACCCTTGTACTATCTTTTCACTTTTTTTTTTTTTTTTTTTTTTTTTTTTCGTCAATGCTCAGGGGTTACTCTTGGCTCTGCACTCAGGAATTATGCCTGGCAGTGCTCAGGGGACTATATGGGATGCCGGGGATCGAACCGGGTCGGCCGCATGCAAGGCAAACGCCCTAACCGCTGGACTATCGATCCAGCCCCCTATTTTTTTTTCTGGCTTGTGTTTGTTTTCAGGGCCATAGCCAGTGGTACTCAGCGCTTACTCCTGGCGCTGCATGCAGTAGTCACTCCTAGTGGGGTCCCCAGACCATATGCCCTTCCCGCTGTACTATTGCTCTGGCCCAAAACCTGGTGGATTTTACTACCAAATCATTCTCACAGTGGCATGTTTAAACCTTCAAACACAGTATTTTCAAGATTAAGTCCTTCTTCTAAGTAAATAGATAAAAATGAAATCTGTCTCTAATAAAGGGTTGTTTGGATGAGATTTTACAGCTCTGTGACACAAAAATCTCTCAGTGAAGGATTGCTGCTACATGTTGGGTCTTCTGTGATAGAACTCTGGTTGCATGGCTAATTTTAAAAGAAAATATATGTGATATTTTAACAGAGACCTGATTGGCAGCAGATGGCTGATTAAGGAGGAACTAGAAGAAATGTTAGTGGAAAAACTGTCAGATCAAGATGTGAGTAATTAATCTTTTTAATTTCAGGGGATCTGCATCGTGAGAACACACACAATGGCACGTTTAGGATCCTATAGAAATGTCCCTAAGAGGCAGACGCCCCTATGGGGCGGGGGCTTCTCTTTGGTCAGGAAGGAGACAGACCTACTCGCCAGACCTCCTCATGTAAATGCTCCGGGTCCTGTGCCCGATTAATTCTAGGGAAGCGTGGCAGATGCCATTCTTCATCCTCTTCAGTAAAGCAGAAAGCCAATTTTACAAGCTAATGAGAAGTGTAAGGAGCTATTATAGGTTAAGTAGAAAGGAATGGAGCGCATGGTTTACCCCCTTGCAATTTCCTATTTCCTAGCTTACCTGTGTGCAGTGTGTCCAAGGCCAATAGTTTTCATTGTGGACCACTTATATTTCCATTCAGACAAACCTGTTGAGTCTGAATCACTTGGAATAGTGACTACATGGGAGGTAGTTTTCTAAAATCCAGGCCAAGCTCAGAATTTCTGGGGGTGCCGGAATTCCATACTTTAACAAGCTCCCAAAGGGAAGGGAATAGTATGTGTATAAGGTTTGGGATCCCTGCTTTAACTCTGAACCTGATCCTTATTTTGTTAAATATTCTAACAGATTTGTATCCCTATCATTAGAGGAAATAGGGTGTTTTAAAGATTCTGGATGTTCTGCATTTAGATTATTTGTAAAAGAGCCAAATGTAGTTAAATTTACAGAAGAGCTCTCCCCATGTTAACTCTGGCATGACTGTGCCATCAAGTCGATTTTAAGTCATGCACCTCAGTTGTTCTCCTTCTCATTTAATATACTGAAGAAATGAATGATTTGGAAAAGTTGCCATTTGCTTAACCAAGGTAATACACAGTAGGCAAGTGGTCCATGTGGAGTTCATTTGTGGTGGAGCCTTCATGCTAAATCAGTATTGCTCCATTTGGATCTAAATGAAAAATTTCTCTTGGTTCTACTGTCGAGCACATAATTTATGGATTATTTCCTCACTTTTCTGACTTTTCTTTAAAACACTTAATTGTCATTTTTTTTTTTTTTTTTTTTTTTTGCTTTTTTGGGTCACACCTGGCAATGCTCAGGGGTTACCCCTGACTCTACACTCAGGAATTACCTCCTGGCGGTGCTCAGGGGACCATATGGGATGCCGAGGATCGAACCCGGGTCGGCCGCATGCAAGGCAAACACTCTACCCACTGGACTATCGCTCTGGCCCCTTAATTGTCTTTTTTTCAGTTTTGAAAACATCATGCAGCTGAGTGAACAGCTTTGAAGGCAAAGCTGTGTACGCTTGTATACAATAGTCTGCTGTACATTTGGGGTACCAGCTCTCAGAAGCAGTCCCCAGTCTCGTGACTGGAATCAAGATGAGGGTGTAGTCTGTCCCCTGAAGTCTAGTTCCTTAGCAAGGCTGTAGCACGGTTGTAGTTGCTCTTTGTCACTCGGTGTGCAGTGTGCTGTGACAGACTAGGAACAGTTGAGAACAAAGGACAGAGGCCTGTGAGTGGAGAGGAGCGGAGCTTTGATCAGGCCAACCACTGTAAATGCTAAGGATTTCACTCCGACTTAGAAAGCTGCTTTTTCTCTCATTGCACCATCTCGGGGAGCAGGCAGTAATTGAAGCAGTCCTTTTAAATTCAGTTGCTGAGATCTTTATATATGGCAATTTATTAATGGCAGATTTTCACTGTAAAAGCAGTGGAGACAAGATGAATATAATTTTTAAGGTTGACTAAGGCTATCAAAAATTGGGTTGACACTTCGTAATAACTAAAGATCTCAAGTATTAGTTGTTTCCTTCTGCATAAACACTTTAGAATGATTATTCTGGCTTCTAATTTTAAGGGGTTAATACCAAGTTGTTTACTTTCTAATCACATGTTCAAGAACTATTAAAAAAAACGCACAGAGTAGCAAGGATAATTTATTTCAAGAGGTTGCCCTTTAAGTCAAGTATCTCTTGAATTTTTAAATAGCTTGATTGTTCAGTTTTAAAGGAAATCATAAACATTAAAGTAACACAGCTTGAAGAGCTAAAGATATATTTGTCAAATGTATTATGAAATATAATTTAAGAGGTACATTTACTCAAAATCAAACTTCCCATTTTACTGTACATAACTTACTCGAAATTATTTATGAAGCTCTCCTAGACACACTTCTAATAAAAGAGTAGAAATTATACTTGAAGATCATCGAAATATTCTTTTGGGGAAATAAATTTGAAATCTCAATTTCAAGTAACCGAATATAGAGACACTGATTTTTCTTTGGATGATAAATCTCTTTTGTTTCCTGAAAGATGGAGCGCCAAGGCAGGGAAAGTGGTCCATCTGTGTGGAGAGCATCTGCGTGCTGTTTTCAGAGCAGCACGAAGGTGCAGGGGTGTCATCCTGTCAAAATTCATCAAGAACAGCAACATTCGAAAGATCAAGTCTATAAAAATAGAAAAAATTTAGCAAATGCAATTACACTTGCATCTTCTAATGAATTTTTTATTGTCTGCAGTACGCCGCAGTTCGCTTCGGCTGCTGGAAAAGTTATTGACATTGCAGTGTGGTGCTGCTGAAGAAGAATTTGTGCAGAGGTTTCAGTAGGAGTGTGACTGTTCAATCAAAAAAAACAGCTGATTGAGCCCGTGCAGTATGACGAGCGAGGAATGGCCTTCAGCACCAGCGAAGGTAATGACATTCTGTGGAGAGAAAATAAATTTAGTGGAGATTGAGAAGCTCCAATTATTTTTATTTGCTATTTCTTTCTGATATTCATTTGTACTTGCTTGTGTTTGCTACTGCCACATTGGATTTCCTAATTTTAAGTTTCTGTGGAAGTGTCTACAAACCAAACGTCACAGTGTTCCAAAGGGGAAAATGGTGGGTACATCCTGGCACAATCATTCTGACACTTTATTTTTACCTTTCAACTGGCGGAAGGCCTAGACTATTCAAACCAAAGATTCTTATGTCTGGCAACTACCCGTGCTGTATTCGATATGCCAAAAACCGTAACAATAATGGACCTCATTCCCAACAAACAGAGACGCATTGGCACCCACTTGAGCAAATCGGATGAGCAGTGGGAAGACAAGTGATACAAGTGATGTGGGATGGAAATGCTCAGTGACTCTGGCGTGTCCTTGTGAAAGCTAGAAAACGTGAAAAACTCAGGCCCTCAACTTACATTTCCGTTGTGAATATGAAGACATTTGACATGGGACCTCTTTTAGGAAGTGACCTAGAATATCTGTGACTCGGGATTTTACATCATTCCTTTCTCATTCTCAACTGTGCTTTGAAAAGAATTGTGACCTCAGCTAAACATGACTTTTCATTTTTATGAATTTATCATAATGAATTTAGTTTGTTGTCATGCAGTTTTTAAAATTATGATTATTTTTATTGATTGAAGACATAAGTTGACTTTAAAATGATATGAATGCATATGAATTGTTTGTTGCTTATTCAAACTAATGTAGAAATCTTCATAGTTTACTCTGTAGAACTCAAGACAACATTTACCCTATTATAGGATTTATTGCATGGCTTATGGTGTCGGTTAACCGTTTAGTGTTTTACATGTAATGGTTATGGAAATTGTGTGTAACATGCTATGAATCTTTTTCTTTTTTTTTCTTTCATTTTCTATTTTTTTTAATTGAATCACCATGCGATACACAGTTACAAAGTTGTTCATGATTGGATTTCAGTCATAAAATGTTACAATCCCTGTCCCTTCATCAGCTACAAATCTTTATTCTGGGGACTGCAGGAAATTTCAGTGTAATTTTTTCCTGTCTCAAATCTTTGGCCTCTATGATTTTTACTAATAGCAATTTTTTTTATCTAAAGGTAAAAGAAAGACTGCGAAAGCAGAAGCAATTGTTTATAAACACGGAAGTGGAAGAATCTCAGTGAATGGAATTGATTATCTGCTTTTACTTTCCAGTGACACAGGACAGGTCAGCTTTGGGGCTTTGCTTTCACCGTTCAGTTCTAAAGAACATATGTTTTGTTTTAGAGACATGACCTGTCAGAGACTTTCGTGACTCTCTGATTATATTTATCTCAGTGATTATTTCTCACCAGAAAAACTTATCATACTGACTAGTGGATACTATACTTTTGTACATTTTTTTAATACAGTTTCCTCAGTTTTGTAAAAAGCATGTCTAGAATCACTC
>JAJIBD010009308.1:0-66843 GCA_021461705.1 Cryptotis parvus
TCTCTCATGTTTGCATAGGGTTACAAGGGTTCATCAGGAAATTTGTTTGGAATTTGCAAAGTTTCTAAACCCTGTCTTGGAAAGTCCATGCCTCTTGACTTCCTTACAGCTCCTTTGTGACCATAAGATATGTCTAATATTCACATTGCACAACTCTTATTATTCCCATTAGAGGAGCAGAGTGCAGGAAAATAGAAACTGTGTTTGGCATTTCCTGTTGCAGATCAACAATTTCTTCTGAAACACTATCAAAGGAGAACAAACTTTCGACCTTGGATTGCAAAACTGAGGTTCCCGAGGAGTGGGGGAGAGGAGGGACAGAGCTGAGCTAGAAGAGACACAGGGGGTGGCAGAGGGTCTCCAGCACTTTGGTCGTGATGAAGGTGAAGTCACTTTGGACATCAAAACTCTAAGAAGTAAGACTATTGTAACCCATCAGCTGAACTTGTTCACTTGATCACTTGATCACTTGAATCCCGTTATTCATCGATTTGCTCGAGCGGGCGCCAGAAACATTTCCATTGGACCCTATCACGTGCCAATGTAGCCCAATGGCATCTGGTTGATTCAGGAATATGAAGAGCCTCAAACCGTTCCTTCAGGGTCTTTACAAGGAAGTCTGACCATCTTGTAGGTGGGCAGCCACGTGATCTTTTGACATCCCGTGGGATCAGCTGAACTACAAATAAATAATGAATTAGCAAAATAAGGGCCAGAGAGACAGTACAGCAGGTAGGGTGTTTGCATTACCAACCAGGGTCCAATCCCTAGCACTCCATATGGTCCCCCCAAGGGCCACCAGGAGTGATCCCTGAGTTAGAAGCAAGTCCTCAGCACTGAAAGGTGCTGCTACAACCCACCACTCCATCCCCCACACACACACATACAACCTCTGCAAAAAAAAATTAAAAAAGCCAAATCATCTCATCTGAAAAGAGCTGGTTCCCGTGATTTCTACCTCTCCTAGTGCAGAGTAGAAATTCTACAGTGAATAGTTCCAGTTGAAGCCTCTCTTTCAGCCACACTGTCCACTCTGTAGTCCTTCTTCTCCCCAAGGTCTACAGAGGAAAGAATAATGGGAAAGGATCTGAGTGTGTCCAGGAGGTCCACAGGAAGCCCAAAGGCCCCAATGAGAGCTGAGAGGGTTTGGGAAGATGACATAGCCAGTGGGCTTGACACATTTCAAGATGGCAGAAGTTATGTTAGGCTCGAGGGGGTTGCTCGTTCCCAGCTACATTCCCTGTCTGACTCCACTAGTCCTCCTGTCTTCTTTCCACTCGAGGCACCAAATCAACATATCAGATTTTCTAGATGTGGGGCTGTGACGTGCCTTGCAAGCTTGAGAGGGATTGATCCCCAGCACCACCCGCGAGCAGAGTATAATCCGGGAGGCAGCCCTGCCTTGGGTGATTGATCCCTACATCATGAGAAAGGGACCTGTCTCCTTTGCACCTCCACTGAGTGTGTGCCAGCATCCCAACTCAAGTGTGGAAACCCTGGTCGTTGCAATAAGAATAGTGATGGGAGAGGAGAAATAGAATAAAACACAAATAAATACTAGAACTCAATTCCTATGGTTAGCATGAAAGTGGATTTTTCTCTGGTCCTGGGAGGTTCTGTCTTTTAAAAAAAATTTGCCTAAGGGATACATTTCCAGCAATGTACCTTCCACCCAACATTGATGCCTGTACCTTCCCTTAGATTTATCACTCAGGATCCTTGGAGGCAGAGCCCAAGAATTGGCATAGTTGGGGCTGAGTGATAGCACAGCGGGTAGGGCGAGTACCTTGCACTCAGCCGACCGGGTTCAATCCCCTGCATCCCACATAGGCCCCCGAGCACCACCAGGAGTAATTCCTGAGTGAAGAGCCAGGAGTAACCCCTGAGCATCGCCAGGTGTGACCCAAAAACAAAAAAAAAAAAAAATGGCATGGTTAAAAGTTCCCTAGGTTATGCAGCTGGAATTAAGGGCTATGGGTCAGAGAAAAAGCTGATGATTCAACAGCTCTGCTAAAATAAAGTACAAAGACGACACAAGTAGTCTACATTACCAATAATTTGGAAACATTAGTTCTTGGGCAGAGCCTGAGAATGGGTGGTCTCGTTTGGAGTCTAAAACAGGCATTTAACACAGTTCCCTTGAAATCTGGCTATCAGAGGAATCTGGCACTGACAGTTGCCACCTCCTCTCCCCTATACCCCCTTGGGTGCCCACCCTCTGCCCCTCCAGGGGTGGCACCCATGCAAACTATTAAAGCAGTGTGTTGTGCTTCACACAGAACTCAAGAGCACCAACTTGTAAATACTAATTTCACAAAATTCAAAAGAAGGTTTCCAGGCCCAACATAGAACTCCAGACATAGTACAATACCCCGTTTGGCAAAGTAAACCATAAACCAACAAATAAAACTTGGCCTATTTGTCAATAATAAATAATAAACTTATAAATAATAAATAAGATGGTGGTTTTCTTGGAGACTTGGATGAAACAGAAAGCCATCAGCACCCCTGTATTGATCTGTCTGGTGCCTCATTGGAAATGCCCTCCTCCCCTCTGCACTCAATCAGGTTTTGTTCAAAGGCATTCAGCTCCCAAGAGATACGTTGATGGCAATTGTGTGGGGTCAAGCAGGGAGCCCGGCCATCTGCTTCACGTGCATTGGACTTCTCTGGCAGTTGATTAAAATTGTCCATGGAGGCATGCAACCAAAGATACAGGATCACAGAGGAATTCAATTATATCGAAATACAATTCTTTGTGCTTCCCACAGAGGCTGTTAGAGACATCTGCTAGGCAAATTCCTCACGGAAATCTTAGGACTCTCCGAAGATCACTTGGCCAGGCAGGAAGCCAGCACTCCCCCAAACCTGGCTCCCACACTCTGCTCTCTCCACCAATTTATTCATTTTGCAAATCACAAGAAAAACAGAATCGTTATTATGCTTTTTATTCTTGGTTTGTTTGTGTGGAGGCCACACCTGGTAGTGCCAGGTCTTACTCCTGACTTGTGCTCATGGGTCGCTCAAGGGACAATATGGGGTATTGGGCATCGAACCCAGGTTGGTCACAAGGAAGGTAAATAGCCTTCCTACAGAACGGTCTCTCCAGCCCCTCTCCATCTCCGCCTTACCACCAAATCTGCGGGTAGCTGACATACGACTGTCTCCCCCTCTGCCTTCCCAGCCCCTGCTCCTGTCAGAAGCCAATGCCTGGGCCGGAGTGATAGCACAGCGGGTAGGGCATTTGCCTTGTGCATGGCCTACCTGGGTTCAATCCCCAGCATTCCATATGGCCCCCAGCACTGCCAGGAGTAATCTCTGAGCAAAGAGCCAGGAATAACCCTTGAGCATCGCGGGTGTGACCCAAAAATCAATCAATCAATCAATCAATAAATAGGTAGATAAATAAATGAATGAGAAAAAAAAAAAAATATAGATAGATAGATAGATAGATAGATAGATAGATAGATAGATAGATAGATAGATAGATAGATAGATAGATAGATAGATAGATAGATAGATAGATAGATAGATAGATAGATAGATAGATAGATAGATAGATAGATAGATAGATAGATAGATAGATAGATAGATAGATAGATAAAAGAAGCCAATGCCTCCTCCAGATCTCTGGATTCTGTTCTCTCCCTCCCACTCGAGGTGGCTCAGACTGTCCATCAGCAGGGATTTCTCTATTACTGAATCATCCCCACATGTATTCCCTTGACCCCACCCCCACACCCTCTGGTGTCTCTTTGCACCTAATGCATTTCTCTACTGCACAAAAGTCAGGTTAAAATGGATTGAAGATCTCAATATCAGACCTGAAACCATAAAGTACATGGAAGAATAGAAAAAAAAAAGTACATCGAAGTAAACAGAGGCAAAATCCTCCACAACATTGAAGCTAAAGGCATCTTCAAAGATGAAACACCACTAACAAAGCAAGTGGAAGCAAAGATAAACATATGGGACTACATGAAACTAAAAACCTTCTGCTCCTCAAAAGAAATGGAGACCAAGATACAAAGACAGCTCACAGGGTCAGGAAGAATGTTTACCCAATGCCCATCTGATAAAGGGTTAATATCCAAGATCTATAAGGCACTGGTAGAACTTTACTAGAAGAGAACAGCCAACCCTATCAAAAAAATGGGGAGAGGAGATGAACAGAAATTTGCTTCAACTTTAAGAGAGATTTCTGCGGTGGGAGAGATAACCCAAGAGCCTGAACACGTGCTTTGCATTCAGGCGGCCTGGTTTTGGCAGGTCTCCAGCATAACTGACCCCCCAGCAGTGAGCTGGAGGCAGCCGTCTGTCCTTTCGGCCCCTCTCTTCTTCCTTGAGTGCTTGTCTACTTGGTCCTTACAAGATTCGCCTCCTTATATCATTCCTGTCTCAGCTGAAATGGCGGGCCTCAGAGAGAAGGGCTCTCAAGACCACCAAACGCTAGGAACCACTCAGTTCATGGAGGGAATTTTCAGCTTTCCTGTCTCTGCCTGCCTTTCCTGGGAAGAGCAGCCTGCTGCACTGTCTCTCCTCACAACGCAATCTGCAGAACCCAGCATCTGAACACGGCACCGCCGTGTCCACAGCTGAGGGACCCAATGGATAACTGAACCGAGCTCAGACAGGAACCCAGACCTCTTGACTTCCTGTATCCCACCTCTGTGTCTTGGCAAGCTGAGTGGCACATTTTTACAAATGTGATTGCTGAATTCCCTCGTGCTTCTGCTTCCTGGCGCCATTCAATGCCCAGCAGGTTCCTTCCACTAGACACAAAGGAAACAGCCACAGGGGGGCTGAAAGGAGCAGAAATAGAGGCATCAGAATAAATCATGAACCCACCTAACAATCCCCAGCAGTGATGAAAGTGAAACATTCTGCTCCATAGCTCTTCAAGCATCTGATGACTTCATCAACACTATCTGCAGTGTTCTGCACTTTATGGGGGATAAAGATTACTCTGATAAAGGAGATGAGTGTGCTTAAAAGGCGATGGAGGCGATGGAGGGGTGGAGTGTCTCCATGGTGTTGTCTGACATGGTGGGGATGGTCTGAGGACAAGGCAGAAAGAAGAAAACTGCAAGAAATAATGGGAGCGTTCAGGAACGTGTTAGAGAGAACATTTGAGCTGAGTCCAGAGAGTGGAACCGGGCCTTGGAAAGCGTCTGTGTGGTTTCCCATATGAAAAGCCCAATGCTTCTCCCCGGGCTGTGGCTCCAGTAGGCTCATCTCACGTGGGCCGGCTCGGGATTCGATCCCGGCATCCCATATGGTCCCCTGAGCACTGCCAGGAGTAATTCCTGAGAGCAGCGCCAGGAATAACCCCCTGAGCATCGCCAGGTGTGACCCACAAAGCAAAAAAAAAAAAAAAAGTTGGGCTGGGCGATAGTCCAGCGGTAGGTGTTGCCTTGCACGCGGCCAGCCCATGCCGGCCGGGTTCGATCCCGGCATCCCATATGGTCCCCAAGCACCGCCAGGAGTAATTCCTGAGTGCAGAGCCAGGAGTAAGCCCTGAGCATTGCCGGGTGTGACCCAAGAAAAAAGCAAAAAAAAAAAAAAGTAAAATTGTGTTTCCCCTTTATTTTTATTTAATTTATTTATTTATTTTTGCTTTTTGGGTCACACCCGGCGACGCTCAGGGGTTACTCCTGGCTTTGCACTCAGGAATTACTCCTGGCAGTGCTCAGGGGACCATATGGGATGCCGGGGGATTGAACCCGGGGCCAGCACAGGCCGGCCAGCAGCAAGGCAAACGCCCACCCGCTGGGCTATCGCCTCCGGCCCCTCCCCTTTATTTTTTTAAGTAGGGATCATATCCACTGGTGCTCAGGGGGTCATGTGGAGCTGGGAATGGAGTTTGGGACCTGCCATCTGCTAGACACATGCTCTATGCCTTGAGCACTTGCCCAGGGCTCCCCTTTGTATTAGCTATAAAGCAAAATCCCTTTAGAAGGGGCTCTGAAATGACTCCTGTGGTTGGAAAAGCCCCTGATTGATGAACAGACTGCGATAGTTCTCGATTTTCCACTGCAAAGATTATGCTCAAGCCATATACTCTTCCCAGTGAGGTTTTATTTATTTATTTTCTGCTTTTTGGGTCACGCCTGGCATATGCTCAGGAATTACTCCTGGTGGTGCCCAGGGGACCATATGGGATGCCTGGGACCGAACCTGGGTCCGCCACATGCAAGGCAAACGCCCTACCCTCCAGACTATCGCTCCAGCCCCTTCCCAGTGAGTTTGAAGTGAACTAACCAAGCCATCGCTAGATGATGAAGGACCCCGCACCGGTGCTGCTCTCCAGCCAACCACAGGCCGCCTCCCTGGGGAGGGAGCTGTCAGGTAACATCAGGGCTTGCTGCAGGTCAGGGAATGAGGTGCTCCCAGCTGCAGTGACAGAGACGCCTCATCACAGGAAAGCAAGCAAGTTGGGTTGGGTTTTTGTTTCCTTGCTTTCAGTTTCTGGTTTATGAGCCACACCTGCCCGTGCCCAGGATTTACTCCTGGCTCGGGAGAGAATATTTGGTGTTGGTGATTGAACCTGGGTTGGCAGCAGGCAAGGCAAGTACCTGAGCCTCTCTGGGCCAGGAAAACAGGCAAGTGGTGTAGCACTGTCTGTTCCTGCTGTTCTGTTAGGACCCGCCTCGAAATGACAGAAGACTAACAGCAGACAATCAATTATCTCTGCAGTGGGGCAGTAACACTTTTATTAAGCCTCTAAGTGGGCACTATTTTCATTATTTACAACAAATGCATACAAGTTTAGAATAAAAAAATCTTCAAACATGGGTCTAATTTCTTTTTAAATAATTTTTCTTGTTTGCTTGTTGTTGTTGTTGTTGTTGTTTTGTCTTGGAGCCACACCTGGACATGCTAAGGGCCTTCTCCTAAACTCTGTGCCCAGAATTTTTCCTGCCAGGACCTGGGGGACCCTATGTAGTGCTGGGGACTAAACCTGGGTCTGCCACATGCAAGGCAAGTGTCCCACCCTCAATAAAGATGTATCCGGTCCCTGTTTTTAACAACTTGACTTTGGCACTAAATTCCAGAATCAGGTGAGAAAGGATTCCCCTACATGATATCATTTGTCAACATTTATGGGAACAAATCAACCAAGACCCCAGATGGGAATGTGATTTTTCTCCTGCTGTGACTCTTAAGTTCAGCACTAGGGTTTTGATTCAACACTGAATAAAGAATAAAATGCAAAATTGTGTGACTCTCTAGTGTGCCCACTAGAAACTTGAGTGGCATTACTGTGTAGCAAACGGTTTAAATTAGTGAAAAATGCTACTTGCATATAAGGTTTATGAGAAGCTAATTATTTCTACAAAGACAGACTCGCAGTGGTAGACACCAACTACAGGTAAGTACTTTCCCGGGCAATTGACTCCAATTTTGAACATGAAATCTGGTAGGCAGAGATATAGCACAGGGTTAAGCCTTTTTTTTTCCTTTTTTTGGGTCACACCCGGCGATGCTCAGGGGTCACTCCTGGCTCTGTATTCAGGAATTACTCCTGGCAGTGCTTGGGGGACCATATGGGATGCCGAGGATCGAACCCAGGCCGTCACAGGAGGGCCACGTGCAAGGCAAGTATCCTACCCGCTGGGCTATTGCTCCAGCCCCATAGCCTCTTGATTTATATGCAGCCAAGCCCAATTTGAGCCCCGTTAGTGCATATGCTGCCTGAACCATGCCAGGCTTGATCCCTGAGCAGAGCAGGAGAGAGCCCTGATCACTGCAGGCTGTGCTCCTCCACAGCTACAATCCATTAAATTATAATATTTCACCTTTACTTGCAAACTCATGTTTGCAAGGCAGGTGCTTTTAGCCACTGTACCACCTTCCTCCTCCCAATTTACAAGTTCTTAATTTATGTTCTAACCACTGGGAGTTAGCAGTAAGTCAATAAGATATATTCTCTACACTCAGTGGTTCTTACATCCTAGTGGGGAAACACAGTCAGCAAGAAAATATGTATGTAAGATGTACCATTTCAGGTAAGGGTACAATTAAGAAGATAGAGTGAAGTAAGTCAAGCTATAGCGGTGAGTACATACAGTTTTTGAAGCTTTGGAAAATGTATTCATATTGTTGGTTGGGACTGAGATCCCAGCTGTGGCTTTGTCTAGCAGTCAAGTTGGTTTGGACGTGCCATGGGTCACCCCATGTCGTGGGGCAAGGGATGCTCCCTGCTGATCCCTCTGTCAGCCTCAGACAAACTGTCAGCCTCAGACAAACTGTCAGCCTCACGCAAACTGTCAGCCTCACGCAAACTGTCAGTCTCATGAATGCAAAGCAGGCACTCAACTGAACCACACCCCCTGTCCCCAAGAGAAGTATATTGAAAAGATCAAGAACCTTTTAAAGAAGGTGACACAAGAGCAGAGATAGGGAGGGAAAGAGCTGTGCCCTAAGCGCTACAAGGGGAGAGGAAGAACCAGCATCCTGAGCAGGAATAAAAATCCCACTGTCCCTGACAAGGTAAAGAGCATCCCAGAGAAAGAGCTCTCCACATTTGATTTCCCTCTTTTTGTTGTTTTTAATTATACATTACTCTCGATGCTTACAAAGTTGGGAATTAAGTTCCTCTAGGAATCGAGGTCTGCAAAGGAACTGTTGATATGCCATTAAAAACCACCATCTCAGACAGATGACAGAGATGCCAGTGGTTCTTCCTGAGACGTTTCAGACTCTGGTGTACTGATGTGCCATCACATTTAACAGATTTAAGTGTAGGGCACACAATCACAAGTGTGTGGTTCACAAGTGTGTGGATCACAATCACATTGTGATCACAATCGCAATGGCTATTCTGTAAGAACATATCAGTAATTTCTTACACAGTGGGCTCAAGGGCCCAATGGGCCCATTGTGAGAGATAAAAATCTTCATTGACTTTCTTCTCAGAGTACATTTCTCGACCATATTTAGCAAATTAGCTCTAACAAGCAATATAAAATAGATTATTCGGTGTATGCTTAGGATAGGCTCAAACAGCGGTTGCAAATATTTGAAATAAGTGTTGTCTGTAGTTGCGGTGGTGGTGGGTTTAGGGTTGAGTAGTAGAAAACCACTACGCTCTATAAATTCACTAAGTAAATGCAAGAACACAGATGGTCCAAATTCACATGTAACAGCCCAGAAACAGGTCCTAGCTGTACCAATACCACTCCCATCTATATGTTGTAAGTCAACATAATTGGTGCCTGCTAAGGGAGCAGGCCTGAGAACGGGGGTGGGTGGGAGATAAGGGTCTCTGGTGGCGGTGGGGAGCACACTGGTGGTGGGATTGGTGTGGAATGGTAAATGCTTGTAACAACTATTGTGAAAAACTGTACTTTGTAAATCACGGTGTTTAAATAAAATATAAAAAAATTTTAAAATATAACTCCTTTTTATCACAAAGGCAGACTCCGATTATTTTCCTTTCTTTTTGGGTCGCACCAACAATGCTCAGGGCTTACTCCTGGATTGCTCCTGTGCTCAGGGACGACTCCTAACAGGGGGAACACATGGGAGGTAGAACGCAGGTTGGCCCGTGCAAGGCAAGCACTCTGCCTGCTCTATTCCCTTCAGCCTCCAGACTCCATCTCTTAAGAGTCTTGTTCGTTCCAGAGAAAGATGAGGCTCAACCCAAAGTGCGCCTGGGCTAAAATCCTCACCCCTCACTCCCTTCTCCAGCGAAACAGGCTGCCAGGCAGTGTTGCGGGAATCATCAGAGGCACAGACGAGCTGCAGGCACCCGAGGTCTGCTCCTTTCTTAGACCCAAGTGCTGAGATCTGCCATCTCTGCTGGATGCCCAACACTGCCACACACAGAAATGGGTCTCTGCTTCCCAGTAGAGAAGCTGGAGTGCAGGGAATTGGGGGGCTGGCCCACCCCCACGTCATCGGAAGCTGACCTGCGCTGTGGCTCCAGCCGGCATTCCAAGGCCAGCTACCACAGAAGGGTAGAAGTCACGCTCCATTGCAGGAAATGGATTGTTGATTTTTCATTTACACAAAAATGAAAAATAAACACAAGATGCCTGAAAAACAGGTTGCAATTCATCTTACTGGAACTTTGAAGTGTGTTCTGACTTAAAAAAAAAATCAGACAAATTAAATTAGAACCTGCGTGTAGCAAAAAGTAAATTAATAAATAAAAGATGCTTGGAATGAAATACACTTAGTCTCTCTCACATACACGCACAGTGTCTCATTGTTTCTTCCTCAGGGGCAGCTGTGGAGGAAACTGGGGAAGGAGATGGATATAATATCCCATCTTTGTGTTTCCTACAGAGCTCAGTCCTGGACCAGCCTTCCTGAGCTGCAGGGGGTGTGGCGCGCATTCAAATTAAACACCAACGGCCTGGAGAAGCTTATAAAACAGCTTGGGAGAGGCCAGTCACCCAGACGAGGCATCTCATGTTGGATGATTTGGCGTGTGAATACTAACTTCATCTTGACCAAAATAAAAAAACAAAAAGGTAAGTCCTGTAATTTTCATTTATGATAAATAATGCTTAACATAGTGACAGGCTTGACTTTTTAATGATCTCTTTTTCAGCTAAAATTAATAAAAGGACTGAAGGCTGTGTCAATAGTTTCATTGATTCAGCCTCAGCGTTCCTCAAACCTACCAGGAGCTAGTATTAGTGCCACTCTTCCGACGAGGAGACCGAGGGTCAAAAGCACCAAGTCATGGGGTCTACGCGAGATCATCAACAAACGCTAGAGGTGGGGTGACAGCGTAATGGTGACCTTTGTCTTACACTGCACACCCTTCTCTAGACTCCAAAAGATGCTGAGAAACTCTCCGCACACCAATACCAATAGTTCCGGCTGCGCATTATGGTAAAACTAACCCCAAAGCAAACTGGAATCCCGTGTGTGAACAGAAAGTGCTTTCAGCAATAGGGGCACCGAAGTATTTTCTTCAGAAAACCTTATTTTTTTAAATAATGTGAATAATAACTAGATGGGGTTTTAAAAGACCCATTTACTTGTAAAAAAAAGTCTTATTTTCTCAGATAAAGTCTAAAAAATTTGAATCCTGAATCTTCTACAGCTCCCGAGACGGGAGCTGGGGCCACACTAACAGGCAGGTGTGAGGGGCTGCTGACCTTTGATTAGACCAGCGCTCACATCTGATTCACAACTTCCTGGGAAGATCCCGGGTGAGCTAACCTGGAGGAGAACACGGCGTCTGCACAGGTCCTGACCAGCGTCTCAGTGCAGGGCTGAAGAGAACCATTGACTCCAGCTCTTCTCAGAAGGCCGAGGCTCGTGTGGCTGGTGGTCGGAGGCTGCTCTGTCACCATGGTGGAACTATTTTGTCCTTGTTGATTTGGTGGCCACACCAACAGATAGTACCAGGGGCTACTCCTAGCTTGGTGCTCAAGGACTATTCTCTGCCATCTGGGACAGCAGGAGTACAAACCCAGATCTTCCACATGCAAAGCACATGCTTAGCCATTTGAGCTCTCTCTCTGGCCCCTTAGTATAATACTTATTTTATTTTAATCTATTTTCTGGTTTGGGGGCCACACCCTGTGGTTCTCAGGACTTACTCCTAGCTCTATACCCAGAGATCACTCCTGGTACGGCTTGAATCAAACCCTGGTCAGCTGCTTGCCAGGCCAGCACCCTATCCACTGCACTATCACATTAGCCCTCTAGTATAATGTTTTAATTAGTATCTCATTAAAATAATATTTAACTCACTTTTTTTTAGGGGGCCATACCCAATGGCTTACTCCTGACTCTCACTATTCAGGGGTCACTCCTGGAGGGGTGTGGGCGACCCTAGAGGGTGCCAGGGATCAAACAGGAGCCAGCCATGTACAAAGCCAGCACGCTACTCACTGTCCTATCTCTCCAGCCCCAAATTGCATTTTTTCAGTATATCAGTTTGGTGCTGGAGAGATAGTCCAGTGGCTATGGCCACGCACACGGCCCACCCCAGTTTGGTCCCCACCATCACACATTCCCCAGAGCATCCCCAGGTATAGACCTCGAGCACCTGGCGCACTGCCAACACGGCCCAGGTAAGCCCCAGCCCTCAGAGTCCAAGGCGCATCTTCAGGCCTTTGCTTTTGAGCCTCCAGCCTGGTTGTCTAAGAATTGCCTGGAGAAGACATCGAGCACACTTGGGAGCCCCCATAGAAGTATGCGAACTCTCCTCATCAGCATAGTCTTCTCATTAGTTTTAGGGGATGCGGAAAATATGACATTGGTCCAAGTTCAGTGGACGCTTGAATGTGCTTCACCTTTGGCGCTGATGAGTGGTGGGGAAATGTGCCTGGAAGAGGCCTCGCAGGGAAATGATGGATGTTTTCAACACTTTCCTCTCAGGCAAAGTTTTAGCTCTAGGATTAAAACGACTACAACAAAGAAGCAGCTCAGGGAGCGACGCAATCAAAGCGAACCAGCCTCGCTCGCAGTCCTCCTACAGAGCTAAAGAACGGCTTCAGCCCACAATAGAACATTGTGTAATAAGACATTTATCAGAGGGGATGGGAAGCTGGCTGGGACCCTGCTGCCTCGTGGTGAAGCCAGACTCAAGGGTCAGGGTAAGCTGTTCTTTGGGAGTGTCACCCAGCCCCACTAAGCAGTCAGAGGAACCAAGAAGGTTGTATTCAAAAACAACACAAATGCAGTTGGGAGCTTAGGAGGGAGCAAAGGTTGTGGAGCATGTGGTGGGGGAGGGGGTGCTGGACTTGGGGTTGGGTCCAGGCACAAATGCCCATTCTGCTCCCCCTGGACTGCACTGTCAGGCCTGAACCCCAACACCTGCTGAGGATGATGGGGGGGGGGTCGGGACCACCCAGCACTGCAAGGTTCCCATTGAAAACACACACACACACACACACACACACACACACACAGAAGCTGGAAAGTGTATGGTGTGGGGAGACACACTCACACTTATACAGAGGAAACTTTTCAGGAAAATGTCCTTTAGTTCACTCCATCACTTGTACTCAAAGGACCTTCCCCCCCCACCCCCCACGACGTCACCTGCAGTCTCTGACCCCCCACCCATTTTAATAAGCATTCTTATTAGCTCATTATTAGACAGGATACAAGAGTTAGATCCCTTCACAAAAGCCACCAAAGGTGGCCTGGAGAAAACTCTGCTCAGGGGTGGGTGGAGCTTGGGAGATGGCCCAGGCCTAGTTCTCAACGTTGGAGGATGGGAGATCTCAGCTTTCCCTTCTGTACAGCCGGGAGAGGAAGCTGACAAAATGGCCCCCAGTTCGGGGCACCCTGAAGAATTGGTGTAATGAGCACTTATCCCTTGGGGATTGGTTCAGAGCAATGTTTGAGGCTCCTGGGAAGAAAGGGAGCGCCCTCGCCTGGGATCCTCTGTTGTCTGGGGGAGACACGCCAGGCAGTGCTCAGGGAGTGTCCGGGATCAAATTGGAGTCGGCCGTGTGCAGAGCAAGGACTTTAGGCCCTGTACTATCTCTCAGCCCCTCTGGGAGCCTCTGGATCCTGATTCTGGAAACCTCTTGAAAACAGATGGGGATTTGCAGGGTTTGGGCTGTGCCATCCCCCAAGAGGTTAAAATGCTGCTATCGGTCTTCTGACCGCAGGACTGAGCAACTGAGGAGCCTCTGAGTCTAAGGCAGGTGGTCCCGGCACAGACCTGAGCGAGGTGGGACTCAGAGGTCCCCTCCCGAACCCCTCCAACCCTCACCCACTTTGCCCCCTGACAGCAGCCTTTGCTCATTATGTAATTGTTCTCCTGAAAACCAGGCAGCGAAACCTCCAGAAGAAAAGCTATTGATTACTAAAGGTTATTTGGAGGTTTAGCGACTCATAAGAAAGTGGTTATAATTATTCTTGTTATGACACATCCTCTTAAACGCTCGGGCTAAGAACATTGTGCCTCGCCTCGCTTCAGTCCTCTTCAGCACAGGGAAAAGCAAGTGCTGGAAATAGCCTCTCGTGCAGCTACAGGCAAGGACTCACGGGAGGAGAGCAGGCAGAAGGGGAGTCCGCAGAAGAGGGAGCACCACGGATGCTGAAAGCAGCCAACAGCTCTGCAGCCTCGGCCCTGCCCTCCTCTGCAGCCTCACCTCTGCATGCAAGCAAACGTGGCTAAACTGTCCATCACGTAGTTATATACTCCTGACCCTTCGGGGTCCAAGGCACATCGCTCTATGAAAAATAGCCCCGTGAGTTTAGCAAACAACTATTTAGTCTCTGCTTCTCATGATAACAATAAGAACTAGCATTTACGGCGTATTTCTCTGGGTTAAATGCTGCTCACTCTGAGGGTCCCCAATGACACCACCTGTGCAAGCCACGCCAAGGGAGGGGCCATGGCATGGGGTTGGAGGACCAACTGTGGGGGAGATACAGGAAGGAAACGAGGTCAGAGGGGGGTCACAGTTGAGGTCTGAGAAACACGGCTCACGCTCAGCTCCCTGACTCCACGTCGACATTCCCATGGGGGCGTTGATTATCGTCCGCACTTACAAAGACACAGAAGCATCAGGGGACAGGCCGTGTCTGGGTGCAGCAAAGCCCAAATTCAAGCCAGCTTAGAGCAAGACCCCTTGTGAGGTTCATCACCTGCCCCTGAGTGGGTAGAAGACCCCACCCCAGATCTGGGAGGGCGAGGTCGGGTCAGGGAGTATGACAGGTAACTTAGCCTCACGCAAGAACACGCAGGGGGTGAGGCTGCAGAGCTATTGGCGGCTCTTAACATCTCCCTCTTCTTTCACCGACTCCCTTTCTGCCTGTCCTCCTGTGCATCCTTTCTGCCTGCATACTCTTACGTCTCTTATAAGACTGTAACTGTCAGGCTGATAGCACAGGGCCTATGTAAGGTACTTGCCTTGTGTGTAGCTGGCCCCAGTTTGATCTCAGACATCACATATGGTCCCCTATGTGTTGTTGGTTAGCCCCCAAACAGAAAACAAACACCCTGAATATGGTGCCAATTGGTTTTCATTCTTTCTCTCTCTCTTTCTCACTCATTAGATACCTCCCATCACCCTTGGGTTCCTGCGCTGTTTCAGAGCATTCTACACTGAGCAACATTGGCTGTTGCAACTACCCTCTCCCGTCCTTGAACTATGCGGGGAAGGGGAATGGGCCTTAGGACACACCTGCAGACCCCAGGTCAGGCAGGGTGAGCCCTCAGGGCGATAGAGACTGAAGGTACACAGGAGAAAAGCCTCAGCAGTGCCAACAGCTCATCACTCAGGCAGTCCCTTAGGCCTAAGCTACAAACGGGCCAGCAAGCCCAGACATGAGCCTCCGGGGACTGGCGTGTCCTCCATCTGTGGGGTCTCAGAAGCCTCGCGGTCGCTTTGCTTCCCTTCAACTCCAGGTTCATCTACAGCCCCATGATGGCGAGAGTGCTGCTGCTCCTGCTCCCCACGCTGGCCGGCCTCTTCCGAGCCACAGAAGCGCAGGCGTTCCACCTGGGGCCGTGCCTGGCTCCGCCCGTGCAGAAGAAGTTTGATTTGAACAAGGTAACCTCCGTGGGGTCTGCAGTCCCACATCTGAATAAGTGTCTGTGAGCTTGTTTAGTGTGTTGCCCGATGACCACTGGCCTCCCTGGGGTTGGTCCTTACTCTGATTTGCAGTTCCTTCCAGCCTCAGAGACAAGCACTGGGGAGCCGAGAATTTGGGGGTTGATGATCACAGGAAGCACAAGTGTGTCGGAGGGAAACTGAGGCAGAGAAAGCAGACAAGGCCATAGAGGACGGCCTTCAGTGACAGCGTATAGGGATGCAATGTTCCTGGGGAACCTGTGAGGAAACATGTGAAATTTGCCTCAGGCTGCCCTACAGGCAGGTGCAAGGAGACCGTGGGCCCTCCACAGCATGGGCAAGGTGGCCGGGCAGAGAATCTGACTCAGGGCTGAAGTGTTCTCACTTCAGCTGGCAGGAGCTAAAATGAACCCAGAGATGCTAAAAGGCATGGGTGAGAGGGCATGGACAGGCCACCAGCAGCAGATGCCTCTGTCCTACTCTCCTCACCCTACAGATGAAGAATCTGTCAGAGTTTGTGTCTGCAAAGTGAAGTTCAAACCAGGAGCAGCGGTGGCTTCTGGGACTCTCCCATGGGACTGAGAGAGGACAGGACACGTCAGGGCATTCTTACTGCACCTAAAAAGGTTTCATCACTCCAGCTCCTCCCCTGACGCAGCCATGCTGCACAGACCCGCCCAGTGAGAGAGGCAAGAGCAGGAGATAGCAGCACTGAAATTATGGCTTTGTGGGTTCCCTAGCTGCTAACTCATGGCCATTATCTCCCCACTTTTAAGGCCTTTGCTTCTTACCAGAGCTTTGACTCTCTGTTGGGAACAATGATGAGCCACATGGAGTTGCTGTTAGTCACACACAGTGGAGTGAGGCTGAGGGTTGGAGCTTCTGGGGTGAGGAGTGAGGTCAGAGACTTAAACTAGGGGGGCAGGGAGGGGCCTCATCAGTGGCCTCACACAGGGAGGTGGACAGGGGGACTGTCCAGCAGTGCACGTGTGCCCGCCTCACGGCTCACACAGGGGAGGTGGGCAGGGGAGTGTCCAGCAGTGCACATGTGCCCACTCACGGCTCACAGGGAGGTGGGCAGGGGAGTGTCCAGCAGTGCATGTGTGCCCACTCACGGCTCACACAGGGGAGGTGGGCAGGGGAGTGTCCAACAGTGCACGTGTGCCCGCTCACGGCTCACACAGGGGAGGTGGGCAGGGGGAGTGCTGGGCAGCGTGCACTCACTCACGCCACTGATGAGTCAGGACAATCTCTTCGCCATAACCCTGCTGGGTTCACAGGACAAAGAGAACCAGCAAACTTGTTACGCTTCTGTTTAGGGGAAAATTCCAAAAATACTTTGGAGATTATCACTGATCTGCATTTTATGAGACTTGTTGAAAGAATAAAGATGTTTACAGTAATAGTTTACCGAGAGGTAATTCATAGGTGAATCACCCAAATTCAAACCAGCTTAGAGCAAGACCCCTCCTGAGGTTCATCACCTGCCCCTGAGTGGGTAGAAGATCCCACCCCAGATCTGGGAGGGTGAGGTCAGGTCAGGGAGTATGACAGGAAACTTAGCCTCTTCGTCTCTTCATTCACAAACATATCCAAAGGTTTGTTTCTGCTGAATTGCCTGTCCTTGGACTCTAGGCATTGGATCTGAGCTAGAGCCTTGAGTATAAGTCTCCAGAGTCTTGAACCTCCTGTCTTGATAACTCCTTTGAGATCATTTCCTAAGAACTTCTTGTTTTTAACTTGGTTATAACTTCCTGAGATTGGTGCTCGCTCGGCTATAACTCCCTGAGATTCATTGTCAAGGGACCACCTCCCTCTCCGTCTGATTGCTTCTTCATTTTTTGTGTGTGTATCTCCTGAGAGATAGTGTATGCAAATGAGTACTTACATGTCTACAGTCGGCAGAATTATGTCCACCCCTAATCCCCTAAACGTAAATATGTTACTTGAATGGAAAAAGTACCATTTGTAGATGTGATTAAGGTTATGGAACTTAAGATGCAAGCAAAGCCTGGATTATCCACATGGGTCCAACTTTGCCATGAAGAGCAAAGAGACTTCCTCTCTGTGGTAGAGAGAAGTGGTGTTACAATAGGGGTGAAAGATGCAACGTGAGAAGGATTTGGCTTTGGCTGACTCTGAAGATGAGAAAAGGGTCACATGCTAAGGCAGTGATTTTCAAGTTTTTTACACCTGTGAACCAACACTCGTCCATGTGTGAACCGATGTTTTAAATTCACCATTCAAGACCTGTAGTTTTCAACCCTCACACCTGTGTGACAGCACAAGTTTGTGACTGACAGTTGAAAACCACTGTTCTAAGAAATGCAACCCTGAGAGATAGCACAGCAGGCAGGGTGCTTGCCTTGCACACGACATTCCATATGGTCCCCTGGGTACCATCAAAAGTAATCAGTGAGAGCAGAGTCAGGAGTAAGCCCTGAGCATTGCCTGATGTGGCCCCAATACAAAAACAGAAATGTAAGTGACTTCAAAAACAAGATCCTGGGCCGGAGCGATAGCCCAGCAGGTAGGGCATTTGCCTTTGCACGCGGCCGCCCCATGCCGCCCGGGTTCGATCCCCGGCATCCCATATGGTCCCCAAGCACCGCCAGGAGTAATTCCTGAGTGCAGAGCCAGGAGTAGCTCCAGAGCATTGCCAGGTGTGACCCAAAAAAGAAAAAAAAAAAAAAACAAGAACCTGAAAATAAGCAAGAAAACAGATTCCTGTAGAGGCTCTGGAAAGAACCCCAAGTAGTAAGGAATTGCCACACCTTGAGTTTAGCACAGTGATCCCTGTTCGGATGTCTGACTTAACAACAATATTTAAAAGTTCGGGGCGGAGCGATAGCCCAGCGGGTAGGGCGCTTGCCTTGCACGCGGCCGGCCTGTGCCGGCCTGGGTTCGATCCCCGGCATCCCATATGGTCCCCTGAGCACCGCCAGGAGTAATTCCTGAGTGCAGAGCCAGGAGTAACCCCTGAGCATTGCCGGGTGTGGCCCAAAAAAGCAAAAATAAATAAATAAATAAATAAATAAATAAATAAATAAATAAATAAAAAAAATAAAAGTTCACTTGTGTCATTTTAAGCTGATATGATATGTTAGTGCAGCGAAATAAAACCTGCATAAAGGGATTTTCACTCCTTGTAACACAGAAAATAGCTAAATACATACAAGCTAAACACATACACTACTTGGGACTTGGTTCTTTGCCCATCACAAGATGAGATAATTGCACATCACTCTTAAGAACGGAGTATAACGTGTATGGGCATAACATCATTGACTTACCCACTCCTCCAAATGCTAACGTGGGCTGCTTCCTGCCTGTTATTATTACAAACAGTGCTGCAGTGAATAACCTTATACATACATCATCACTTATTATCAGGAGGATACAGTTCCCAGAAATGAAGTAAGTTTGCTGGGCTAGAGTCGACATATTTTTAGCTTTGTTAGATGTTGCCAACCAAATTGCCCTCCATAAAGGTTGCCATTTGGAGCTGTTTCTGCACAGGGTAAAGTACAGAGGATGAGAAGGCCTGGCTCCACTTGCCCTCAGCCTTGGATGTGCCTGTCTTTAAAGTTGGCATTGGAAAACTGGAGAGATGGGACAGGGGTTTAGTCACTTATCTTGCAAGTGATCCCTCCTGGTTCAATCCCCAGCATCACATCTGGTCTCCCTAAGCACTGCCATGAAAGATCCCTGAGCCTAAAACTATGTGAAGCCCTGATCACTGCCAGGTGTGACCCCACCCCTTCACCAAGTCAAAAAATTAAGTTGACGCTGAACACTGAAGGTCGGAAGTGAGAGTCAGCCTAGCCTAGTGGAAGAATGATACAGGCCTTGGAAATCCTCGCCACCCACCCAAATTGTAGGTGGGTGATTGTGATCAGTGTGGGTTCACATGAGGAGGGCTGAACGTCCGAGCTCTCACTCCCCAATGAGCCTATCTGATCTTCTATACAATTCAGAGGTGCCTTGTAGAGTCACAAAAACGCGAGAGGAAAGGCACCTTACCACTCTGAGCCCAATACCTTTTCTCCTCTTTCTTTTTGTATTTTAACAGCGTTTAGAGTTTCACACAGACTTTAGCTGAAGGGGACAGTGCCAAGGCAGCTAAATAAAGGACACTTTCGGACTAGAATGTGGCATTCAACCAGTGCCCGCACATCCGATTCTCACTTGATCCCCTTTGAATCAGTCTCTTGCACAGGGAACAATGCAGCCCATTTGCCTGGTTTCCCCTGCCAAGGGTTCAGCTCCCAGGCAACAATGGGGAAGAGATTGCAGGTCCCCGGAGAGACACAGCATTTGCACTGTTTGTTGTTGTCTCTGCAGTATCTTGGAAGATGGTTTGAAATTGAGAAGATTCCCCGCGAGTTTCCAGAAGGGAAATTGCATCCACACCAACTACTCACTAATGGAAAACGGAAACATCAAAGTGATAAGCAAGGAGAGGGGGGTGAGTGGGGCGGTTTCAAAGACAGTGCAGGTCCTGGAGCCAGCCCTGCCGAGAGCTGTCCAGGGTGACTGAGTGTCCCTGTCCTCGCGTTCTGGGAGGAGGCAGTCGCTCTGGGCGGCCCCACACACCCATCCTGAGGGGAAAGCTGTGGGTCAGTGGGATAGTGGGGACTTGAGGGAGGGAAAGAAGGGAAAGTATGAAAGAAGGGGCTGATGCCAACACTGTTAGGAGTGATCCCTGAGCAAAAGAGTCAGGAGTAAACCCTGAGCACCGCTGGGGGTGAGCCCAAAGCAAACACACAAAAGAAAAATAATAATGTAAAAAGAATGGGGAGGGCATGGCCAAGATTCTGAACAGAGTCCTTTTAGCCAGAGAATTTCCAGGGCAGAGCAGTTGGCTTGGGGTGGGAACTAAGGACTCCAGTTTGGAATTGGGTTTCCAGGTTTCAAATCCTGGTTTTGCCACTTCCTAACCAAATGATTTTAGTTTAGTTATAATAATTCTTTAAGCTTCTTCCCTTAGGGCAGTGTGAGCATTCAATGAGCAAACCCATATAAAGTTCTAAGGACAGTGTTTGGGAGGCAGGTATCATTTAATAACACCTATTCATTAGTCTGCCGCAGCCTTGAAAACACAAATGCATTTCCCCCATAAATAGTTGGAGAGTTTATGATCAGAGCCTGGTGGTGTTTTGAAAGCACCAGTCTGGAAGAACGCATGACCGGCTTCCTGCCTGAGTTTCAAGTGACAGACCAGGGCAGGGTTCTCAGCCCTTCTTCTGCTAAATGGACGGTGCACCTGGACGCCCTGCCTGAATGCAGGGCTCCCAGCCCCATGTATCTTGGCTTGGTGTCCACTTTCAAGGATGCCCATAACTACTCACAATAGCCTGCTGACATCCTGATGCGTTCTATTGCTCTTGTTTCAAATTGTTACCCCTTCAGGCTTGACTGACAGGTCTGAGTAAGGGTAGCCTTGTTTGTTTGTTTGGGGCCACACCCTGAGGTGCTCAGAACTTACTCCTAGCTCTGTGCTTAGGAATTGCTTTGAGCGGGGCTCAGGGGACCATATGGAGTGTCACCCAGGTCTTGGATTAAGGCAGTTTCCTGGCATTCAGCTGACCCTGGTTTAATCCTCTGTACCCCATATGGTCTCCTGAACACCACCATGAGTGATCCCAGGGCACAGAGCCAGAAATCACCCTGAACTCAACTGGGTGTGGCCCAAACCCATCCTGACCTCTGAGTTCCCTCCCTCCTTTGCCTGCACCCCCAGGCCTTTCTCTTATCCTCCTCCTGGGCCCATGGAGTCACAGGGAACAGGAAATGGGACCAGAGTAAGTCAAAAGCATGCTAGTATCTCATCCAATCTACAAACACTGATTTAAAGACACCGCCCTGTCATATAGCCTTAAGAAAGAAACAGCACAACACTGCCCATTCTAGTGTAAGGCAGCACTAATTACAACATGCTAGTCTTTCCCTGGTAACGTGAATGAAATCTGATGCCCCCGAGAATCACGGAAATGACGTCATGTTTCCTCACTGCCACCTGTACTGGCCCAATGCCAGGTCTCTAAACTCAATCTGAAGCTGTCTGGACCGACAGGGATCTCAGCTCCGCCTTTTCATGGGACAGATGATGTCACATACCATCGCTGAGATCCAGAGTCATGTCAAAGAGTCCAAAAGAATGTCCAGAGCCCATGATTGACATTATCTTGTTCGATCAAGGGAGGGCTTGTTTTACCTTCGGCCCATGCCCGTTTTTAAACAAGTACGTTGGGTTGTCTTGTTTGTGTTTCCTTTCATCTTTCTTCCTCTCTCTTTTGGAGTCTTGGAGTAAGAAATGCCTTCGTGGGGCTGCTTTGAACAACCGCCAACACACTGCTAGCATGCTGGTCCCTGACATAGAATCCAGAGCACTGCGGCTATTGCTCTGGTCACCCCAAAGCTTGGTCTCAGAAGCAGGCGCAGAGGAGGGGGAGAATGGAGTGAGGGAGCTTGCTCTAACCAGAATCATGACGCGGAAGTTCTGGTCCTTCACATCACGTGTGTCAGTTCTCAGGACCGGAGCCATAACACACAGCGGGGAGTGCGTTTGCCTTGCACACAGCCAACCTGGGTTCAATCTCCAGCATCCCATACGGTCCTCTGAGCCTCTCCAGGAGTAAATCCTGACTGAGTGCAGAGCCAGGAGTAACTAAGCATCACTGGGTGTGACCCAAAAAAGAAAAAAAAAATGTTTCAGCTCTCATTGTTTTTTGGTGTTTGGTGAGTTCAGGGAGTCAAAACATAATGTTTTTTAAAAAATGTTTTACAGGCCCGATGGAAGCATGAGTGAAATCGAAGGAGAAGCCAGGCAGAGCAACCTCACGGATCCTGCTAAGCTGGCAATGACGTTTTACTGGGGTAAGTATCTGCTTCTCGCCAGAGTTCTGGGGACCGGGAAATACCCATGGAAGACAGGGGCCCTGGGCTGGAACAGCTCCTTCATACCGAAAACCACCCAGAGTGATACTTGGGTGTTTTGGGTTTTGGTTTTGTTTGTTTGTTTTTTGCTTTTTGGGTCACACCTGGTGAGGCTGTAGCTCTGCACTCAGGAATTACTCATGGCAGTGCTCAGGGGGATCATACGGGATGCCGGGATTGAACCTGGGTGAGCCTTTGCATGCAAGACAAACACCCTCCCGACTGTACTAAGTTCTGGCCCCTCAAAAACCCTTTTAGGGTCAGCTTTCAAAACGATGCAGATGTCAATCTATGACTCTTGAGTCTAGAATGTATCACCTCCTGGTTTACTGTAGTCATAAAACATGGGGGATTTTTTAAAGATACAGGTGAGGCAGATACCTGCCTCTGCTCTCCAGGCAGGTCTGAGAGGAAGCTGTATAAACCCTGAAAGCCCACGGCCTCTTACCTGAGTCTGTTTAGGTTTGGGGTGAGGAGGCTGCATCCTGCTGGTTGGGGTCAGGGGGCTGCAACACCAGGACTGAAATTCTGGGCTACCTTCAGCCCCATCCTGGGCCTTCTACTCTTATGCTCATGGCTCCACCTGGCCGTGTGGGCCTCCATCTTCATGAGCTCTCAATGCGGAACACCAGTTCAAGGCTTTGGAAGACCCCCTTGCTTGGAGGCAAGGGAGGACCTAGATTGACGCTCTCAGAACTCTGTCAGAAACTTTAGAATTCCTGGGGAGCTTTTTGAAAGTATCCACTATCCCCTGTGCAGAATCTGGGGAGGGGGAAGGTGGGGGAGACTAGGCTTAGTCAACATTTCCATAGGATTTCCACATGGAACCAAGCACCATGGATACAACCATGGCCTCCCTTGGACCTTAGAGCCTAGCTTCTGTGGATGAGGTAGCTCCTGAGCCCTCCTAATTCTGTCTCTTCTGGTCCTCCAGTGATGCCATGGGCTCCATACTGGGTCCTGGCCACCGACTACACGAACTATGCCCTTGTGTATTCCTGTACCACCATCGTCTGGCTGTTTCATGTGGATTATATCTGGATTTTGGGAAGATACCCTTACCTATCTTCAACAACAATCGGTCACCTTAAAGATATCCTGACCTCAAATTACATTGACATCGAGAAAATAACCACCACAGACCAGGCGAACTGCCCGGACTTCCCGTAGCCAGGCTCGCCCTACCGCACCCGTATTCCTGCTGAAGATAATCCCTGATCCCTTTGGCAAAGCAGAGCAAATACCAGAAAGAAATTTTGTCGACTGGAGCCAGTGGAAAGGAAACACAAGGAAGAGTCTCCCCAACACTTCGCCGCATACCCGGCCCCTGTTCCTTACAAGCCCAACAATAAATGTGCTGCTGACCTGCACTGCTCAGAGCCGATTCTGAATTGGATTAATTATTGTGAGCTTTTATTTGTTCTTGGGCCATACTGGTGATACTCAAGGGCTACACCTGGCTCTGCACTCAGGAATCACTCCTGATGGAGCTCACGGGGGTATATAGGGTGCTGGGGATCAAACAGGGTCAGCTGCATGCAAGGCAAGAGCCCTAAACTCTGCACTATCGCTCCGGCCCTGCTGTGGTGTTTTAGTTTCAGGCTTATGTTTGCGAGAAGCCTAGCACCCAACAGCCTAAGGGTATAGGAAACCTCCCAGCTGCTAGTAAGTGAAGGTCATTGCCCAGGGCCTATGCTGAGCAACCGGAAACCAGGGTCCCTCAGCCTGCAGGGCTTTCCTGTGGCCCTTTTGTGATTTTTGAGTCTCTGATTCAGTTTCCTGGAAATAATGTATTTTCCCTCAGGAGGTCTTCAGCGCGAAACTAAAGAAAGGGGCTGTCTGGGGCCAGTGTGGGAAGAAGAAAAATTGATCAGAAGAGTGGGGCTAGGAGGGTACGCTGCAAAAAAATAAAATCATTTATTTTTGTTTTTTTATTCAACTGACATTAACTGAGCCCAACTGGGTCTCAGGTATGGAAAATTACAGACTCCGGAGCCCCTAGAGAAGCTCCCACTCAGGGCAGGAGGGTGACAGGTAAAGGAGCAGAATCAAAGGCCCGTGAAGGAAGTAGTGGAGGTCTGGGAGCCTCAGGGCACCCGCCCCTGCCTATTCTGCTGGTGGAGCTCTGACGAGAGGGAGTCCAGATGTGGAAAATGGCGGCCCTCAAGGGATGGGGGGGTCCTCTAGCTTCTTGCAAGGCTCTGCTGGGGTGGCAGGCCAGGGCTAGAATCCACCATTCCTCCCGGGTGCCTTGTGAGCAGCTGGGCACAGGGAGAGCCAGTAGCAGCTCTGCCCCGTGTGTGTGAGTCTCTGGATCAGCGTACCTGGACTGGGCTTGAAAAAGACTGCTGCAGGGTGGGTCTGTGACAAGCCAGCCTGTGATCAGCTCTTCTGCTGGGTGGAGCTCTGACAAGAGGAGAGTCTGGATGTGGAAAATGGCCAAACAAAATAACTAAATCAAATATTTACTTCTTTGAGTACTTAAGACTCGTAATGCTCTATCTTGTATGATTATTAAAATAATAATAAACCCCAAGGATATCATAAGGGCAGCATTCATTTTATTAAATAAATATTAGCTCATTTTGGAAATGTAAAAATTTGGAAAACTCATTTGGCAATTTCTAAGGGCTGAAAACCAGTGAGCAGAAAGATGATCAGGAGGTGGGTAGAGGGGAGCAGACCCTCTCCTAAGCTCCTCTTCTGCTGCCCCCGTCTCTGGCACCGCACATCCACTTTGGCAAATCCAGCCCCCAGAGAGCGCTATGTGGGGGCTCCGCCCTTCAGGCAGAAAGAGAAGAGTTCTGGCATCCCTCCGAACAGCTGTGTGGGGCCATCAGAGAAGATGACAGAGATGAGCGCATCTGTGTTCTGCTCTCTCAGAGATTTGAACTTTGTGTATGAACGAATTCATGAATGTGTGGCTCAAAGCATGGACTCAAGTTATCCTGTAAAGGAGAATAAAACCACGGCACAGGTATTAGGAGTGAGGGAAACAGAGAAAAAGTGGGGGAATATCCAGAGGGGCAACATGGGGGCTCCAAGCAGGGATAGAGGAAATAATGAAAGGGAACAACAGAAAATCTAGAGGGGAGGAAGAGAGCAGAAAAGTAGAGTAAACTGCATCACACAGACAGCAGGCGCTGGAGAAATGGCACCCCGGGGAAGGTGCTTGCCTTGCACACAGCTGACTGGGTTTTGATACCCAACACCACATGTGGTCGCTCAGCACAGAGCCAGGAGTAAACCCTGAGCACATCCAGGTGTGCCCCCAAAAGCCAAATAAACAAAAAGAGAGACAGTAGTATATGACTGACTCCACCTCTCTACCTTCATTTCTAATAATTACCAATATTTCCTCACCAGCACACACCCTCAACACCCCTTTTATCGTCGAGAATATTAGAAGCAAAAGCTTCTAATATTTCACAACCACTTTTCCCTCCCCCAGTAACTCTACTATGTATGAACCACTAGCAAATACACTTTCCAAACACACACACACACACACACACACACACACACACACACACAAAAAGAGTTGTGCTCAGGGGAACAGTGCAGTGGTTTAGAGCACTTACTTTGCTAGCACCTGGTCATGAGTTCGAATCCCTAGTGTCCCACAACACACAGCACCAACCTGGCAGCTCTGTTTGAGCCTGGCAGTTCTACTGATGTAGAACTGATGTAGTCCATGCCACAGGGGACTTCCAGGTACATCACGATCAGGAGTGAGTAAGCACCACTAAAAAGGGGTACAGCAACTCTTCACAAGTACTACACAGCATGTGTGTGCCTCAGCCAAGGGTACACATTTCCCTTACCCAGTGACCACGTGTACAAGCACCGCAACTAAAGAAGCACAAGATTTGGTAAGCACTGCCCCACCTGGTATGTGACCCTGGGCGAGCACAGCCAGACAGTGTGAGACTCACCAATGGGCATCTGTGTGACCTCCACTCATCACAGCCACAGCAGCAACAACGGGAAAGGGAGAGAATTCTTTCAAATCAATGCTATGTTGTGCTTGTTTAATTGGGAAACCATTCCCAGCTGTGCTCAGGGCTTACTCCTGGCCCTGCACTCCGACATCACTCAGGGCTGACTTGGGGGACCCTATGA
The DNA here is from genome assembly GCA_021461705.1 of Cryptotis parvus. Taxonomy (NCBI): domain Eukaryota; kingdom Metazoa; phylum Chordata; class Mammalia; order Eulipotyphla; family Soricidae; genus Cryptotis; species Cryptotis parvus. The sequence goes on from JAJIBD010009308.1 coordinate 26,568, forward strand.
AGTGCTAGGAATCAATTCCAGGTCAGCCATGTGCAAGACAAGCATCTTAGTCGCTGTACTATCTCCGGCCCCTCAGATTATGTTTTAGATCCTGAAGGTGCCACAGATAATAAAAAGCACCACGGAGAGATCATTTGGTGCACTGTCACGAGAGTGAAGACGGGCGTATGTACAAATATTGTATGTATTCAGTTGTATTAGCCCCCACGCTGAAAGGAACTAAAGTAGAACTAGCAGCAGATGAAGAGGGTCATAAATTATGAAGCAGCCATTGATGTAATGCTTTGTGTGGTCATTAAAAATGTAGCTGTGAAAGCTAAGCAGCCATGCAGGGAGGGGCAGATTCGGCTTAGAATCTGCATATGACTTTGATACCTGCTGAGGGGACCTGGATCTGGAGCTTTCCCTAGAGACACCAACAGAACAAGAGGTGCCCACCTGAGACAGGGACAGCCCATCCACAGGTTTCACAAAAACCTCTGATTTTTTGTGGTGTATCTGAATGGAAAAGATAACTTAGGCTGACCACATCAAGATTCAACTTGAAAGCCCTGGAGACGCAATTCCAGAACCTGTACGGTCTTGTGGTGTGGGCTAGTCAGGGTCAGCAATGCACAGCGGATGTCTGGGTTTGCTTCGCAGAAACATCCCAAAAGCCCCACCAAGACTCCTGACGGAGTAGCTTCAGCAGCTGATGGCTGTGCAGGTCTGTGCTCCAATGCCAGTCTAGAGCCACTGTCTGAGGTTCCTGTATTGGGTTTCTTAAGATTAAGCACACGCACATACATGCATGCATATATACACATAAACCTTTTTTTCTGAAGCAGTTTAATTTGACCAAGTCAATGCTCCTTGCAACCAAAATAATCCTAACACGAAAGTGTTCCGATATGACGCTGGGTGAAAAAAAATGGCAGGGAGGCTAGAGCGATTGTACAGTGGGTTAGATGTTTGCCTTGCACACAGTCAGCCAGGTTTGATCCCAGCACTACCATGAGTGATCTTGGAGTAGAGAGCTAGGAGTAAACTCTGAGTACAACTGGGTATGCCTACTCCCAAAAGACAAGGATGTAGGGACCAGAGCCATGGCTTTATGGTAGGGCACAAGGCTTCCATATATGCGAGCCTGGGTCCAATCCCTGAAAAAAGAAAAGAAAACAGCAAGAGAGAAAGAAGAGAGATAAAAAGGCAATGTTTTCACTGTTTTTCTTATAATTATATGAAGGCATGGCACAAAATCTAGGACTAAGAGTGGAAATAACAGCAAGGTCAAGGAGTGCCAAATTACAAGGCGATTCTGCTACTCCTGTTTAAACTTAAAATTAGAGCCTGCACCTTAAAATTTACCTCTAGCTCTCAGAAACCTAGTACCAAGCAAAAACAAATTCTATTTCCATTTCCAATATTTCTGGGAGTTGTGCCAGGGGGTCCCTGAGCCCTTGAAATGCCACCTCCCCTTGCCAAAGGTGGAAACTACCACAAATGTGCGGAAGCAGAGGTTAGGTAAGACAGAGAAGGGACCAGTGTGCCAATAATTGTCAAAGTCCATCACCACATAGAACTTAGCGTTAAATACAGGCAAAAGTATACACACGATAACCTCTAAGTATATGTATTACAAGCCACAACATGTAAGAGAGGGAAGAGAGAGAGAGAGAGAGAGAGAGAGAGAGAGAGAGAGAGAGAGAGAGAGAGAGATAAAGAGCCTACCACGGAGGCAGGCTAGGGGAGGAGGGAGGGAATAGGGGACCTTGATGGTGGGCAGTGGGCACTGGTGGAGGGATGGGTGCTGGAACACTGTATGTCCGAATCCCAAATATGAACATTTTTGTAATTGTTAAAAAAAAAAATTAATTAAAAAAAAAAGAAATGCCACCTCCCCCCACCCCCAGCCCCTCCCCCACACACATAATTCTGCTTCCAAAAATTACCTCAAACTTTGGAGCGTTTCTTGAACATCTTTCCCTCCCACCACACTCCCACTATATGTTAGACGACGGTTTGATTTGTGAATAAAGAATGTGTTACTGAAACCATCAACTGCCTACAGGCTCCTCTGCACACTTGTAAGAGGCATGAAAGAAGACATCAAGTAATTACGAAGTTTTTTCTTCCACAGTTTTGTTCTCTTTTTAACTTATTTTATTGGTTTTGGGGTCACACCTGGCAGTACTCAAGGCTTACTCTTGGCTCAAGGATCACTCCTAGCAGTGAACCATATGGGGTAGTGGAGTTTCCTTTCTTTTTTCATTTTATTATACCATCGTGAGATAAACTATTACAAAACTGTTCATGAGTAGGTTTCAGTCACACAGTGTTCCAGTACCCTCCCTCCACCAGTGCACATTTCCCACCACCAATGTCCCTGACTCCCTTCCCCCTCCCCCAGCCTGCCTCTATGGCAGGCACTGTGCCTCTCTCTCTCTCTCTCTCTCTCTCTCTCTCTCTCTCTCTCTCTCTCTCTCTCTCTCTCTCTCTCTCTCTTCCTTCTCTTACATATTGTGGCTTGCATACATACATTTAGGGGTTATCATGTATATCCCTTTGCCTACATTCAATGCTCAGTTCTACTCTGGTATTACCATTTGCAGCAATTATTAGCACACTAGTCTCTTCTCTGTCTTACCTAACCTCTGACTTCCACATATGTCGGGGAACACTGCCAGGGTCCCCGACAGTGCCGGGAAGCAAGTTCCCTTCTACCTCCAAAGCCGGGGAATGGATAAAAACTCAGGAATCTGATGCAGTTTTAAAAGGCTTTACTTATCACAGGTTCAGGCATACAAGTCAGCAATAGGAAAACCCTGTGCTTAGGATTCCTGGCTAGAACCCCAGACACATGTAGGCCAAGATGGAGGCCACCACGTGTTAAGGCCCTGTAAAAAGGAGAAAAAGATAAGACTCCCAAGAAGGGTGCGAGCTCACAAAAGAGAGAGCCCAAAAAGAGAGAGTGAGAAAGAGAGAGAGAGAGAAAGAGAGAGAGAGAGAGAGGAAGCAGCTGGTTTTATACCCCTGCAACTCAGACCTCCCACTATTATAGGAAGCAGGAAGGGTTAAATGCCCTTAGGTAATTTCTCCCAGCACCTCACCGAGGCTCTATTATATGCTAATGTTTTGAGCCAAGATCTGCCTGGAAATGCCTTTATAGGGTAGAGAAGGGGATTTCTGAGATGGCATGTCTCTGTACCAAAGACTAATACTAATGCCAGTTAAATATTTCTCCAAGCCTTCACAAGAGTCTCATCTACTTCACAGTAGTTTTGTATTTTAGTTGCCTTTGAGTTATCAGGAGCCATGCTTGCTTGCTTGGAGGCAAACAGCATTTCTCTCTGGGCTAATCACTTAGAGATCCAACGTGGCCAGGCAAATATGCTGGTAAGATCTAGCTAGTCCCATGATGATTGTGGTAACATGAGAGAATATTTATACCAGCTAGTACAGAATACATGGTCAATTAAACTGCCACATTTAGACTACCCTCTTATCTACGAAGTGATTTGCAGGAGGCAATCCAGAGCAGATGCAGAGGCTCTTAGAGGAGTCCTGCAACACACATACTGGTAGTGGAGTTTCTAATTCATGTTGGCAGTGTGGAAGGTAAGTGCCCTATTGCTCCGGCCCTACTTGTGTTATTTTATAAAAAGATTTCCCAAGAAAGTAATCACAGTGACTTTAATAATAGAAATGATTTAAAAAATTATTGATCTGGTTAGGTTTGGGGCCAAACCTTGCAGTGCTCAGGGGAACCATGTGGTGCCAGAGATTAACTAGGGATTCTTACATGAAAACACATGCTCCAGCTCTTCTACCCGGCCTCTCCAAGGTCGCTCCAAAAGTCGCTTTGTGGCCACACACCACAGGGAGAGCCAGTAGCAGCTCTGCCTTGTGTATCTGTGTCTCTGGATAATGGCTGACAGCCCAGGAGCAGTTCGTGGGCCTCCCAGATGGGGCAGAGGTGGAGGAAAGGGACCTCAGCTCCATCTCTACGGAAGCCTGGTGACTTTAGCCACGGAGACCTTCATACCTGGGCTTAAAATCGGCTTCTCTGTAGGGTGGGGCTCTGGATGAGCTGTGGAGTCCGGACATTGAAAATGGCTGCCATAATGGTGCAGGGGTTCCTCTGGCTTCTTCTGCGGCTCTATTGTGGTGGTGGGCCAGGGTCAGAACCCACCCTCCCTCCTGGATGCTTCATGATCAACCGAGAGCAGGGAGAGCTGGTAGCAGCTCTGTCCCGTGATGATACATTCTTTAATGCACTGCAAGTATTATATTTAATTCTTTTGAATGTTCTTAGGATGCTAATTATAATTCAAATCAAATACAAGAGACTGGACTGAACTCAGGAGTAACTCCTGACAGTGCTTGAGGACCATATGGAATGCCGGGGATCAAACCCAGGTTGACCATGTGCAAGGCAAATGCCCTACCCACTGTACTATCATTCCAGTCCCATATCTTTATTTTCTATCTTTTGTGTGTGTGTGTGTGTGTGTGTGTGTGTGTGTGTGTGTGTGTAGCTTCCCTCTGTCTCTCTTATGAGTGCTGCTAATGGCATCCTGGGCCCTTCTGGATTACCCAGGATAGTCTTTGCATCTCACAGTCCTTAGATCTGCGTAGATCATTTCTTCAAATTTACAGACTTCACAATCAGATTTCCTTGAGAATAGAGACAAACACTATTATGGTAATACTGTATTTCTTTCTCATTTAAAATTTTTTTAAATTTGGGCTATCTGTAGCAGTGGTCAGAGCTTACTCCTAGCTCTGTGCTCAGGGGTCACTCCTGGTATGGTGCTTAGGGGACCAGATGTGATACCAAGGGTTGAACTCAAGTCAACTGCAAGCAGAGCAAACGCTTTAACCCCTGTACTATATCTCTGGTTCCATATTTCCTAAGTTGAATGGTGGGAAAGGCAAACACAGATTTATGACCCTCTGCCTTGAGTTACAGTTCTATCTGTGTATGTGTCTTACATCAGAACCAGACTAAAGTTCTCATGGCAAAGGAAAAACCAGAAAGCTGGAGACAGTGGCTCCTTCTCCAAAAGTTAATGATTGGCCAGAAGTCCAAAACACAAAGAAAGATCCTTTAAAACTAATGTCCTAGGCACTATCTCCTAGCAGAAGCATTTGCAGCACCAAGGCAGGTCAGAGAGAAATTCCATTCCCCTTACATAAACTGCCACCAGACATGCCTACTTTCCATTCAAGTATTTTTCTTCAACTCATGCATTCCTGTGAGTCAGTTCTGTCCCCAGGAGATGACAAATGGGCTCTGGAGCTCCCTGGATGTCTGGGCAAGGCAGGAGGAAAAGGGGGGTGGGGGGGGGGGGCGTGGTGGATCTCCCTTTGTCAGCACAGCTCAGCAGTGACTCAGGGCTCCTGCATGGCCTGCAGCCTGGTCTGGATGAGTCCTGGACACACACAGCAGCGTCCAAGGGCTCCTGGCACCTCCCTTCTCAAATAAGGGAGGGGCCGGTAATGGCCAGAACTGGTCCTACCGGAGGATGCTGTGGAAATCTACAAAGCGAGGCTGACATCTGTGGTGTCCCAGCCTTTTGTCCAGCCAGTGAAGCAGGGCACCTAGGGAGCAGCCTGAAATTGCCATTTCTCGCCCATGGATCGTTCATAGGAACAGCCTCTCTGCCTCGGCAGGTGAAGAAGGAAGTCACAGGCAATTCGCTTGTCAAAATCGCTTCAGAGGACTCTGGACAAACATTGGCCTAAGAGGGTGCCCCCTGTTATGCTTATTTCCCTTGTGCCACACGCAAAGTCTCTAATTATTTTGGTTACCTGTTGGCGTGTGTATATTTTGCTCATCTCTCCCACCAGCTCAAAGGCTCCCAAACTTACTTGACCTACCACACCCCCTTTGGAGGAAAAAATAATAGTCACTGAGTGGCCCCATGGAAATGGGCCTGAAGGACAGGAAACTTGTCTCATATTTTATACCCTCATCTCCCGCTGTAGAGGAACGAAGCCATTCACCATCGGGATAAAGCCTGCTCAGTTGTTCCACGTTGACTGCTCTTTCCTTTATATCCCTCTTTTGTCCTTTTTATTTCCTTGGCATTTTAAATACTGAAAAACTATTTTGGCCAAAAGCGCCTCAGATTTTGTATTTTAAATGACCTCAAATCATCATAACAGATTTGCGACAACTTTATGAATGGTGTCATTGTTAGTTCTTTGGTTGACTATTTACCATGAGTCGCGATCTCCAAACCATTAAATTTCATAATGTATTGAAAGGCTAATTAAAATTGCTTTGAATTATAAATACTAATTTGAATCCAATGTTAGGTGACGGAAAACAAGTGATTTCTAGCAGTGGCAGTTGGAGTCCCCCCAGAAAATTGCCTTCAGTTGCTCCATATGATCTCAGAAGCTCAGGGATAGCAATGCTTCAGCTGCATGTCCTTGCTCCAGCCCCTGTGCCAGTGCTGCCGGCTTCCGCTCTGCAGGCAGCAAACAGTGCCTCCTAAAAGCTCGTGCGGGAGTGGTAGCACAGCGGGTAGGGCATTTGGTTTGCACGTGGCCGACCCGCGTTCGTCCCCAGCATCTCATATATGGTCCCCGAGCATTGCTAGGAATAACTCCTGAGCGTCACTAGGTGTCACCAAAAAAAAGCAAAAAAAAAAAAAAATCTTAAAAAAAAGCTCATGTCTTCAGGTCCCCATCTAAATCTGGAGATGCAGCAATTCCATCAAGAAAAAGCAAACTAAAAATGGCAAAACTTAGGTATTTTATAAGGTAGTAAGGGGGTTAAGGTATTTAACCTTAAATACCTTACATACCACAGGCTCCATCCCCAGTACTACGTATTGTCCCCTGAGCTGTGCCAGGGGTCACTCCTGAGAACAGAGTCAGAAACAACCCTTGTGCACTGCAGGGTGTGGCCCAGTATTCCCCCAAAGTTAAAAACTAGACCCCAAAGCATAAGATACTTTCACAGATGCCAGAATTTTAGGTGCACTGCTTTGACTTGACGCTTGGTCTAGAAGAAGGTACTTCATTTGGGGGGGATGGAGGAAGAAGGGAAGGAAGGAAGGAAGGAAGGAAGGAAGGAAGGAAGGAAGGAGGGAGGAGGGAGGGGAGGGGAGGGAGGGAGGGAGGAGGAAGGAAGGAAGGAAGGAAGGAAGGAAGGGAAGGAGGGAGGGAGGGAGGGAGGGAGGGAGGGAGGGAGGGAGGGAGGGAGGAAAGAAGGAAGGAAGGAAGGAAGGAAGGAAGGAAGGAAGGAAGGAGGAAGGAGGGAGGAGGAAGGAAGGAAGGGAGGGAGGAGGGAGGGAGGGAGGGAGGGAGGAGGAAGGAAGGAAGGAAGGAAGGAAGGAAGGGAGGGAGGGAGGGAGGGAGGGAGGGAGGGAGGGAGGAAAGAAGGAAGGAAGGAAGGAAGGAAGGAAGGAAGGAAGGAAGGAGGGAGGGAAGGAGGGAGGGAGGAAGGAAGGAAGGAAGGAAGTAAGAAAGGAAGGAAGGAAGGAAGGAAGGAAGGAAGGAAGGAAGGAAGAAAGGAAGGAAGGAAGGAAGGAAGGAAGGGAGGGAGGGAGGGAGGAGGGAGGGAGGAAGGAAGGAAGGAAGGAAGGAAGGAAGGAAGGAAGGAAGGAAGGGAGGGAGGGAGGGAGGGAGGAAGGGAGGGAGGGAGGAAGGAAAGGAGGGAGGGAGGGAGGGAGGGAAGGAGGGAGGGAGGAAGGAAGGGAGGAAGGAAGGAAGGGAGGGAGGAAGGAAGGAAGGACGGAAGGAAGGAAGGAAGGAAGGAAGGGAGGGGGGGAGGAAGGAAGGAAGGAAGGAAGGGAGGGAGGAAGGAAGGAAGGAAGGAAGGAAGGAAGGAAGGAAGGAAGGAAGGAAGGAAGGAAGGAAGGAAGGAAGGAAGGAAGGAAGGAAGGAGGGAGGAGGAGGGAGGGAGGGAGGGAGGGAGGGAAGAAGGGAGGGAGGGAGGGAGAGCTTCACAAAAGAGAAGAACCAGAATTCTGGGGTTCTTTTGGGCCACACATGGTAGTGCTTAAAGGATGCTCCCAGTAACGCTCAGGGATCACGCAGTGCTGAGAGTCAAACAGGAGCAATACGTGCACCAGGCCCTGGAGGGCCCGCATCACCACCAAGAACAACGGAATTCTATCTAGGTCACAGATGCAGACAACCTTCTGAGCGATCACGTGGAGTCTGGGAAGGGCTGATACTTGGTGGGTATTTACCAGCACAACAGTACCACTTGGTAAGAAGTCACTTCTCAAGTTCCAAGCTGTTCCCCAATGGGCAGGCACCTCCGGGCTCCCCTACCTCCAGGAAATCTAAGCACAAAAGGGTGCCGCTTGGCGCAGCAAGTGACTGAATTAGAATGCCAGCCATTTCCCTGCGCTGGGACCATTTCCCTGTGCTGGGTTTAGCCAGTCCCAGTGCTTGGAGGCCTCAGGTGTGAAAGGCTGGATCCGTTCTGCCATCTGAGCTTCCGGAGAGTGAGGCTGGAGGAGTCGGCTTCTAAAAGCAGCTGTCCTGGGAGGGAGGGCTTGGCCCTGTGCTGGAGATTAAAAGCGGAATTCAGGGCTGGAAAGATCACATGTACAAGCTTTGAATACAGCCTCGCCAAGTCCTCGGGGCCTCCAGGAGCTATGTCCATGAGCCAAGGGTAGCCCTCAAGGACCAGCATGTATGACCTCAAAAAACTAACTAATCAAATGTATTTCTTGGTATCTTTCCCAAGGGCACCAAACACCCTTTTGAAAGACATCTGTGCCCTATGTTCATTGTAGGACTGTTGCAGGACTCCTAAGGGCCGCTGCATCTGCTCTGGATTGCCTCCCCGAAATCACTCCGTAGATAAGGGGGTAGTCTAAATGTGGCAGTTTATCCGACCATGTATGCTGTACTAGCTGGTATAAATATTCTCCCATGCTATCACAATCATCGTGGGACTAGCTAGATCTTACCAGCATATTAGCCTGGCCACGTAAGGACACCTAAGTAATTAGACCAGAGAGAAATGCTGTTTGCTTCCAAACAAACAAGCATGGCTCCCTGATAAAATATAAAACTACAATGAAGTAGAGGAGACTTGTGAAGGCTTGGAGAAATATTTAACTGGCATTGGTGTTGATCTTTGGTACAGTGACATGCCATCTCAGAAACCCCCTTCTCTACATTTCAAAGGCATTCCCGGCTCAAAACATTAGCACAGTAAAGGCCCTAGGTGAGATGCAGGGAGGGGATTACCTGAGGGCATTGGACCCTCCCCTGCTTTCCATAACAATGGGAGGAAGGTCTGAGTTTTGGGGGGTATAAACTAGCCGGTTCCCGCTCTCCCGGTCTTCTTCCCTGTGGGATTTCGCCTTGTGAGCGTTTATTCCCCTTGGAAGTTTTACACGTGGTGGTCGCCATCTTGGCCTACACGTGGCTGGGGTTCTAGCCTGGAATCCTAAGCATCGGGTTTTTCCTTTTGCTGATTTGTATGCCTGAACCTGTGATAAGTAAAAGCCTTTTAAAACCGCATCAGATTCCTGAGTGTTCATCCATTCCTCGCCTGCTTCGGAGGTAGAAGGGAACTTCGCTTCCCGGCACTGTCGGGGACCCCGGCAGAGCACCCCGACATAGGACTTGTCAAAATAACCAAGCTCTGGAAGCAGGCTGAGGGCCCAAGAACAGATGAGTGAGTGAAGACTTACAATACTTATACCCAAAGGAATCTTACTATGTTTCATCTTGTAAGAACAGATGAAATAGTTTGCTGCTACATGGGTGAAACTAGAGAGTATTATGTTAAGCGAAGTCAGAGGGAGGAAGAGGGACAGTTACAGAATGACTTCTCTCATATGAGGAACATAAAGAAAGGGAGAAATAAGTGGCCAAGGGCAACAGCACTAGAGAGGTGGTCCACAAAACTGAGTTTACCTAGGGGTGGGGGAAGGAGGTGGCTGGGAGAGGTCGTTGGAACATTGGTGGAGGGAAGCGGGTACTCTGGTGGTGGATATGGTGTTAGGAAGATGTGTGAATGAAGCTATCAGTAACAGTACCATAAATCATGGTACTTTAATTAAGAGGAGAGAAAAAGTCTTGTCCCTTATATATAAAGAAGGACCAAAGAGCTAAACACACTAAATTCTGCAATTTTTTTTAACACTGATTTCATTGTATTATGTTCTAACCTTTCAAGAAAAATTAATTTTTCTCAGGTTTATAGCATCTTACATTTAATAAGTATGCTAATTTGATTAATCAGAAGATGTTCTTCCTGCCGGTTCCATAGAAAAGGTCTTTATTTCTAGGTCCCTCTGTGGAAACAGGAAACACCAAGCAAGAACACTTCCTGGTTTGATGGGCTCTCTCTGCCCCGGAAACCGTCGGTCCGTAGTCTTAATTCTTTAATTCTGGGGGATTGGGGGTCTATTTTTGGTAATGGTTACCCACAAAGACCCCAAGCTGCCCTGGAGGATTGCTCACACAGAATCAAGTATGCTTCCAGAAACTTCTAAAACATGGAACTGTAAGTGCCTTTGACAAGCACAACTGAGTGCTGTCTATCAGAACATCAGAACCTTGGCTGGTGCGTGTGTGTGTGTGTGTGTGTGTGTGTGTGTGTGTGTGTGTGTGTGTGGAGTGCTCAGGGCTTACTCCTGATTATGTGCTCAGGGATCACTCCTGGCAGTGCTGTAAAAGTTACCAAACTGTAGTTAACTGTGTATTGTACAAGGTCTTAACTCCTATACTCTATCTCCAGGCCCAAGAATATCAAAGTCTTAAGGGAATTGTAGTGGTTTTTTTTTTTTTTTTTTTTTTTTTTTTGCTTTTTGGGTCACACCCGGCAATGCTCAGGGGCTACTCCTGGCTCTGCACTCAGGAATTACTCCTGGCGGTGCTCAGGGGACCATATGGGATGCCAGGGATCGAACCCGGGCCAACACAGGCCGGCCGCGTGTAAGGCAAACGCCCTACCCGCTGGGCTATCGCTCCGGCCCTGTAGTGTTTTTACTATAGAACAGAATTGACTATGGGCATGTTTTGAACAGAACTGGATTGCTGAGATGAGCCATTAATGACAGAAAATACATTCCTGTTTGTTACGCACAAATCAGAATTGGTTTCAGGTTAATAGATACTAGAGACAATAATAGTTTCCATTTTGACTTCATAATTTTTTTCTCCTTCCCTCCCCTTTGTGGGGTGCCCCTGGAGTCACATTCCTGGTTGCAGTGCTCAAACCCTTGGATATAGTGCTCTCACGCTTGGTTATACATTCAGGATCACACCAACAGAGCTGCATGTTAAACTCCTGGCCTCACACAAGCAAAACAGACATTCTACCACTGACACATACATACTCCAGAGTCTGGCTTCATTTTTCGTTTCATTTTGGTTCAAGAACCTGGCTAAAAGAGCCTGTATAAGAAAAACAGTGAGAAGTAAATTATTTTGTAGCCCAGGATGTTCTGGGTAATAGGAGCTGTTTAAATATATATATATATATATATATATATATATATATATATATATATATATATATATTTGAACCGGTCTGTATTTCCTGCTTTATGTTTCACAGATGAGCTTTGCATAGAAATCTACAACCCACACAGCTTCTGCCTACAGTCTCACTTACCTTCCTTTTGTTATGAAGGAAATTTATCGTATGAAGGAAATTCATTGGTTTTATAATTGATTTCTAAAGAGATGCTTCTGGATGGAAGGTTTTAAAAGATGACCACCCTGTCTGCACTCGGAATGAACTTCCCGCTCCAAGCTAAGAAAATGCTGATTTTTAGGAAACTCCCTGTAGCTAGGCTGATAAGGTGCCATGATGTACATGTGCCTCTGCATTGCCTGAGCATGAAGCAAAGTAATGATGAGTTTGCAGCAATGCCCTCTAAAAACAGGCTCTTGGGCCTCTGAGTTTTGTCTAAGGTTTCAGGTGCTTGCCTAGACCCACTGGTCTGGTCAACCGGTATAATAAAGACCTCCTTGTTCTGGGGCCGGAGTGATAGCACAGCAGGGAGGGCGTTTGCCTGGCACGTGGCCGACCCAGGTTCTATCCCCAGCATCCCATATGGTCCCCCAAGCACCACCAGGAGTAATTCCTGAGTGCAGAGCCAGGAGTAACCCCTGAGCCTTGCCGGGTGTGACCCAAAAAAGCAAATAATAATAATAATAATAATAATAAATAATAATAATAATAATAATAAAATTTTTAAAAAAGAAAGAAAAAAAAGAGACCTCCTTGTTCTTCCGCCATAGGTTGTCTTACTGTACTTGATTAAGTGAACACCCATTACAACATTTTCTCCTGACTACATCCGCAGGGGAGAGAGCCGCTAACCCCAGTTACCCTTATGGGACATTTGTGACTCCTCTGAAGACATCCTCATCTATGTTAACCAAGGGAGCACACAGAAGCTGGGGAATCCTCCCCAGAGCTCACACCAACTTACTAAGTCCACCCTACTGCTCCAAATAGGAAGCCAGTCCTTCGTGCACACAGCAGCATTTCTCTCATGGAGCACAGGATCTAATTTGGGAGAACTGGGAGGGTCCTAAATAAATCTAGAAATATAACCCATTTTAAGAAGGTTCTGAAACTAAATGTAAAGAAAAACAATACCCACCGCCTGTCACTGTATGAACCCAAGCAAGTTGGTAATTAGCCCACAATACTTTTGGTAATTAGCCCACAATACTTTGGTAATTAGCCCACAATACTTTGGACCAGTTGTTGGCACCTCAACACCTCCTTTAGCTCTACCTTATACAGAATTTTCCTTATTTCTATTACATTTCAGACTGTACCATTGTCATGCAGAACAAGATAATCAGATTATTTTTCAAGAAGTTCATTTTTTTAAGTGGCATCCCTGTCTCCTTTGCTGATAAATGTGACCTTGTGTTGACTCACACACTTGACTGTTGCAGCCACATTTATTTTTTTTTTGCTTTTTGGGTCATGTCCAGTATTGCTCAGGGGTTACTCCTGGCCATGCACTCAGGAACTACTCCTGGCGATGCTCGGGGGACCATATGGGATGCCGGAGATCAAACCCAGGTCGGTGGCATGCAAAACAAACGCCCTGCCCGCTGTGCTATCACTCCGCACCCACATTTTTAGGGAGAGGTCTCAGAAGTCATGTGCAGGAATCTGGAGACCTATGAAGAGGCCAGATGGTTCACTGCTCGGGGCGGGCATGCAGGTCTGCCCAGGCCTGGCAGCGCTCATGGGGGTCTCTGTGGTACCAGCTATCCAACCAGGGTCTTTGTGCATGCAGAGGCATGCCCCCTACCACTGAGCTATCTTCCTGGCCCCTTCTTCAGCATTTCCAGCTATGGTGCTTGCCAAGGGCTGTGCATCAGGTAGCAGTGCTTGTATGCATACTTAGCCCAGTGCACACTGAGGTTTGCACTTCTTTAGTTGTGGTGCCTCCACATGTGCTCACCAAGGCTCACAGACGTTCTGGTCATGGCACTTGCACATCTCTTTAGTTGTGGTGCTCTCCAGAAGCTGCACCCCTTTTTGTGATGCTTATACACATCTGGCTGTTGAGCATCTGAAAATTAATTGTGGCACCAGGGATCAGAGAGAGAAGAGCTGCTAAGTTCAAACAGAAGAGCTGCTAGGATTGTGGTGGTCACATGTGGGGCTCCAGGGATTTTCACTTGTGACCATATGCTTGTGAGGAAGGCACTCTAAACCCCTGCTCTATTCATCCAGATTACACAATTGATGCTTTTAGGATACCATTTATTTGAGGGAAAGGGTGAATTTCAGAACAGTTTACTTATTTAGTAATACATTTGGGATTGTGGGCCACACTTGACTGTTGTTAGGGATCACTCCTGGCTCTGTGTTCAGGTATAACTTCTGGTGGTGTCCAGGGAACCAGAGGTGATGCCAGGGATCAAGTCTGGGTCGGCCACTTGCAAGGCAAACACACTACCCACTCTACTATCTCTCTGGATATGGCTTAATAATTTACTCACAGACTTAACCAACACTTTTTATGGACTTGGGCTGTGTCCATAAAGTTGCCATGTTGTGGAATAAAGAGAGAAACAGGCCTGCTCCCAAACAGCCATCTTGGGGATGAAAAGAGCTCAGAAAACCACGATCCTAAGAGAGAAAGGAAAGTAAACAGCTCTTGGAGATCCAGATAGGACTAAAGAACATTTCAGCCCAAGAGCAGTGGGGAAAGAGGTAACCTCTGAACCAGGATCTATCAGGAGCAGGAACAGGAAAGCACATTCACAGGGATTAGTAAAGTCATCAAAGGGCCTGTTCTGGCACTGTGAGAAGGGTAGTGTGACTACTATAAAGAGGACGGGGGCAGATGGAGCCGGGGTCGGCCCTTCCCCCCCTCCATTTTGTTTGAGCCCAGTGGCCCCGCCCAGGAGCTGCCCTGGGGTGACCAGCCAGAGCATGTTGGGCCTCAGACGCGGCTGGGAAGCTGGAACTTGGCTCTCCCCAGGCTCAGCTAACCATGGGGCCCCCAGGTGGACAGATGGGTTTTGGGAGTGGGCCCATCACCTCTGGGGGTCCCGGAAGCAGCCGGATGAGACTCGCCCACCACTTTAGCAGCCATATTCGCTGTCTGGACACTGACCATGAGGCCCCTAAGTTGCGTGGTCGTGCGGCCACGCAGTCCATCAAACTAGTGGAAACAGTTACGCTCTTTAATGTATTCTCTTTAACACCTGCATTCTACGAGGTGTAGGAAAGGTAGGCGGGAGGGAGAGATAGAGAGGAGAGAAAAGACATACAGAACCCGCCAAGCAGTTAAGGTGTGTGTGTGGGGGAGGGATGTGGGGGCATTGGTGATGGGAGATGGGTTCAGGTAGAGGGATGGGTGTTGGAACACTGTAGAACCAAAACTTGACATGAGCATCTTGCAATTCTGAAAGTTGTATAATAAAATTTGAAGAAAAAAAAATAAAGAAGATGGGGTAGAAACCAGATATAGAAAAACCAGAGCAAGATGGAGCCAGATGGAGAAGGACCAAGGAATTTGGACTTTCCTTTACGCTGTGAGCAACACTGGAGACTGGACTCCTTGGGAATAAAAAGTCATAGGGTGCAGAGGGGGCCTAAATGTCAGCCACAAGCTCAACGCTGTCTGGCAAAAGCAGAATTAATTTCTAAATTGAGCATCACTATATAACCCAAGTATTTATTTATTTTTAGTGTGAGACTCGTATGAAGATGAATAGACAGGAAAGAAAAAAGAGGATTGGTCCCTAGGACAATTTCAAGGTTTACTACCAGTCAAATAAATATAATATCATATATTTCAGTAATTTCAAACTAAAGAAAGTAAATGCAAGTAAATATAAACATTAAAATTATTAGAGTATACAAGGCTTCCTACTGAAACTGTAACATTATGTACATCAGGCTATATCTCAGGCTTTCCCATAAAGTGTTTATACTAACATCAAGTATATTCTGAATCCTTATTCCATCATATAATCCATTATAAGATGCAATTAGAGCTGACAAAATTAGCACAATGAAACGTCAAAACATGGCATTGCTCTCTTGTTTGATACAGTAATTTACAAACCAGACAAGTTGACGCTTATAGGAAATTTATGGTTACAACAAACTAAGTGATTTCCACAGGTACAGATAAACTTGTAGCTTAGCCAAGAAAATAATTCACATTTTCTGTTTCTCATTCTGGGTCTCTTCACACTGTTTATCCTAGCTTCTCTTTTAGTGTACATGTTTTGCTTTGGGTTATTTATTTATTAATTTTTTGGCCTGGTAGACTTTACATAAAGTAAGACCTTCTCTAGATTTCCCAAATTTAAATAGTTTTTAAAGGCTAGAGAAACATTTGGAAACTAATGACCCTCTATATGTCCAACAGCTGTGTATGTGCTCTGTGGTCTTCTCAGGAATGTATTTTGGCAACTTGGGAGCAATTGTGGTGAGGCTGAGGAATCCTCTGCCAGATGTCTTTGAAGAGACAGGAAAGAGCAAAGAGTTCCAACGTTGCAAATCAGAGCAATTTTTTAAGGTAGAAACAATCATTGCCTCTCTCTTTTTCACACTCCTTTATATTTTGCTAAATAATCTTGCCCCTCCCTCCATGAACTTTGACAGTGTGATTTCCACACCCAGTCCTGGCTTGGGTGTGGGGGCACAGGGAGGGAGTACCTGAAACGGAAAAGAACCGTATGCTAGCCTTGGCCAACCAAAGAGCTGCTGCTGTCTCGGTGGTCACCAAGTCACATACCTTCGGGATTTTTCCCGAGGAAGTCACAACCTTTGGGTATTTTTCCCAAATTCCGGGTATTGCCTCCCAGAGTTTGGGAGGCACAAATCGTTTCTGTGCCATAAGATCCCTCACCCTGGCTGACTGTATGGAGTCAGTCATGGACAATCTTTCTAGTTCTGGAATTCTGTTCTTGGCAAGAAACCAAGTGAGGTTGGCCTCAGAAGCCTCTTCCAATGGGCAGAGAGCAAATTGGCTCAGGCACACGGGGAATACACACAAGTGTCTCTAGTCCTCCTTCAGAGAGAGAGAGAGAGAGAGAGAGAGAGAGAGAAAGAAAGAGACTCAGAGAAACAGAGACAGAGAAAGACAGTGAGAGGAGACAGAGAGAAAGAGAGAGATTCAGAAACAGAAAGACAGTGAGAGGAGAGAGAGACTCAGAAACAGACAGACAGAACGACAGTGAGAGGAGACAGAGAGAGCTAGAGGGAGAGAGACTCAGAGAAATAGAGACAGAGAGAGAAAGACAGACAGTGAGAGGAGACAGAGAGAGAAAGAGAGTGAGAGAAAGAAATGGGGCAGGGGAGAGAGAGAGAGGGAGAGAGAGAGAGAGAGAGAGAGAGAGAGAGAGAGAGAGAGAGAGAGAGAGAGAGGAGCTAAAAGCAGGTAGCCAAGATGGAGTCTTCAAGACCAGGGCAGAAACGAAGTGTCACTTAAGCATATATATATTTTTTTACCACGTGATTTGTTTTGAACCTGAAAACTACCCACAGAAACTGAAATCAGAATGGAAGATTCCATCCGCAATCCATCTCTTGGCAGCCAGACCCTCGACACACAGGAAATGAAATGCAAATAGAGCCAAATTCAGTATTTGGGCTGCTTGGCTTCCTATGAGACCAGATCTCATCACGCGCAGCAGACCTCTGCCTAGAGCCCTGTAGAAGATCTCTGGGCCACCACCGCAGAACTAAAGCAGCTCAATCATACTAACCCCAGAAAATGGCACTCATATTGCAAACAAATATTTCACCATGTTTACAAATATTAAGAAAGTTGTCTTCATTTAGGTTCACTTTTAGTGAAGTTGGAAGGGGAAAGGCCAGTTTGACTTTTAAGGGAGAAAAACATTTTTTCCAAGTTCCTTCAGAGAATTCTTCATCACTTCCTGTTTCGATGATTTTTTTTCTATTTTATTGACAGTAGTAAAACAGTGTCAGACTGTGGTAGTCCTTTTCATTAGAGGGTCTTGGAGCAAGGCGGTGCTTAATTAAGGGCCCAGTCACAGTTAGGTCCAGGGCGGTGACCGCCTGGCCAAGCAGGAACAAAGCAAATCTGCCCAATAATTTAGAATGTAAAGGGAAGTTCTGTGGATTCCTCCTGAGAACAGGATTACCGCGGCTGCCCTGGGAGGGAGAGGCCGCACAGGTGTCGGAACCCGTGGTGAAAGGACTCAGGAAGGGAGTGACCATCCTGCTGGATTCCCATCCCTTCCCTGGGAAACTGGGAAACCGACCCAGGCTGAACTGCAGGGGTGTGGGCGTCAGATGGAAAGGGCGGGCCTTGCCTGGAGGGGGTGGGCAGCAGGGGAGAAAGGGGTCAGCAGAGCCAGTGTGTAGCCAGAGCAGGGGCCATCTGACTGGAGCGGTCCCAGGGGGCGCATGCCGTTCCGACAGCCTGATTGCCCTTGCGGTCAGCGGTCAGCGTTGTGACTGCCCCTCTGGCCTTCCTGCTCCCGGCCCCTCTGGCCTTCCTGCTCCCGGCCCCTCTGTATCTTCTCTCCCTGCCCGTGGAGATTTGGCTTCATTCTTGCTGGGAACGCAGCTCCAGGCTTGGGGCCAGGCTATAAACTTCGTTCTTACGCGGTCGGTCCCTTAAGAGAAGCAGAGTTGAGAAGTGGTGGGTGTTGTTCCTCAGAACACAGAGCCTGTGGACCGGGGGATAGACCCGGGCAGGGCAGAGAGGGCAGAGAGAGGGCGAGAAGGCGTTGCGGAGAGGGGCTCCAACCCTCCCGCTAGGCCCACTGCTCCACGAGGCACAGATGTCGCTGGGAGCCAGATGTCAGCACAATGTAAGGGAAGCGCTTTCTGAGTCAGAGAGAGCCAACTGTGAAATGAGCCGGAGTGGGCCCAACTCCCGCCCTCGTGGTGCTTAGGAAAAAGGCGGACTGGTCAGATGGGGTGCGGGGGACTGAGGTCCCTTCTCCCTCTAGTAAATTATGAATCCACAGGGTTGGCCTGCTGGAGGCAGCAGCCTGGAAGACAGGCTTGGTGCTTGTCAGGGAACAGGTGACTCAGTTGGGAAAGGGCGGAGAGCGAGCTGGTGGTGTGGAGTGAGCTGGCCATGGGACAGGGATGCCGGAGAGGAGCGTGTGTGGCTGCCGGAGCCACACGTCACAGGCTCGGTGGCCTTCAACAACTGAAAGCTCTGGGAACCCAAAGCCAAGCAACATGTGTGAGCAAAGAGGCTCCTTCTGAGAGCTCTGACAGAATCTGTTCTGGACCTGTCCCAGCTGCGTGGCCCAGGAGCTCCTTGGCGTTTAGAGGCATCTGTCTTCACATCCTGTGCGTCTTGTCGACTCACTCCCTACCCCAGATGAACTCACGTTTATTCTGTCTCCAAATAAAATTACATTCTACAGATCCAGGTGAGGAATGGGTTTTGGTTGGGGGCCACACAGGGCTGTGCTCAGGGCTTATTCCTGGCTCTGCACTTAGGGAATTACTCCCAGTTGTGCTCAAGTTACCATATGTGGCTCAAGGAATTGACCAGGGCTTGGAAAGTGCCCTACCCACTATACTATCTCTCTGGCCCCTCACCTGTTTTTGGGAAAACAAAATTCAATCTGCATCAACAGCAATTTGCTGAATCCCTGAGTCTCCCTCTGCTTTCCCCCATATACACAAGTCCGAGGCTGGCACCGCACAGCCTCAGTACACACTGGGTGGCCCTGAGTGGACACCACTCCCTCTGCTGGCCCTTATTTGCCTACAGGTAAAAATCCGTTCTGGGGTTCAGACTCTGCCCTCACCTGAACTCACTGGGAGAAGCCACAGTACCCACCCTCCTACCACGTCATAGCTTGACCCCCTGATCCTAAAGTCCATCCCTTTTGGTGACTGAAGACACAGAATCACTTGGGGAGTGTGTGTGTGTGTGTGCGTGAGTGTGTGTTGAGGGTTTTGATTTTTCTCTCCATTAGGTTTCTTCTCAAAAAACACAAGGTCGGCCCTGGGGGCTTTGGCCTATTTCTCCCAGTGTTGCACAGGTGTGTACCTTCAGGGAACTTCTTAAGAATACTTTGGGGGTGACCAGATAAACCACGATTCTAAGAACCTCTGCCAGCAATATCTTCCATGGGATATGTACTAGAATACAATCTCTTCCATGGGATTTACCAACAGATTAGAATACGGTAAACCGGCAAAGTGCCAGCCTAGAGCCGGAAATCTCCCGGTCTAAGACCATCTGTGTTGGATGGGTTGTGGCCAGAGATTGTCCAGTCATGGCCTTCTCTATCCTTAGGCTTCTCCAACAGTGAGAAACAAGCCTATTTTTCATGTTCTTATTCTCTGATATCATAAAAGTCTATATTCTATGATTTCACAATGGAGTCTCTCATTATGTGAATATTCCTCGATTTTATCATCGAAACAAATTTTGTGTGGGCAGAATAAAGACAAGTATCAGTTCTCTGAAAGTCAGTTGACATCTTTTAAGGAATGATGTCCCCTGTGAGCCTGTCTTCCGATCTATAAAATACAGAAACAGCAATACGGACCTAATAAGGAGATGGGCGTGCGGGCATTGCAGAGCGCTACAAGTGGGCTAGGGCGAGGCAAGAGCCTCTGGAAGGTGCCCTTAAATAGCTCCTGAGCCCAGCGCCCCAGCCGGGCGCGGAGGGGCGGGGCCGCCGCCAAGGCCGGGAGGGGCGGGGCCGCCGTCAAGGCCGGGAGGGGCGGGGCCGCCGCCAAGGCCGGGAGGGGCGGGGCCAGCCGAGCGAGGAGGTTGGTTTTGTTCTCGCCCCGCCCCCGCCCCCTCCCTAAATATCGCGAGAGGGCGGGCCCGCTTGGCTTTAGCGTCGGCGTCGCTCCCGCGCTGGGGGCACTAGGCCGGCTTCTCTTCAGGGGGCCGCGGGGAAGGCGCCGCTGGCCCGAGGCGCGCGAAGGGGCCGCCAGTCGCGCGGCGTCGGCTCTGGCGTCGGGGTCGTTGTGTCGTGACAGCGACGCCGGCCGCCGTCTCCGCCGCAGCAGGTGCAGCCGCTCTAGCCCCGAGCGGGCTCCTCCGCGGCCGGCTGGCGAGTGTCCGCTCGCGCCCAACCTTCTCCTTCCCGGTGCCGGCACCTAACAGCGACGCTGAGCCAACCGCCGGAGCGGCGGGCAATGGCGGCCTCGACGGCCTCGCACCGGCCCATCAAGGGGATCTTGAAGAACAAGAGCTCCACCACGGCTTCCGCGGTGGTGGGCTCGGCCGAGCAGCCCGGCAGGAGCGTGGACGAGGAGCTGAGGTGAGCGCCGGGCCGCGGCTGTCCCTTCCCCGGCCTCGGCGCCGCGGCCGGCCGCGTCCACCCCCCCGCGCCGCCGGCCGGACCCGACCCCGGGCGGGAGTCTGGGGGGCTTCGTCTCGGGCCGGGGGCGGGGTAGGGGGCGTCGCGGGGCCGCCTGGGGGGGGGGTTTCCGCTTTTCTCCGAAACTCTCGAGCATTTATCTGCGACACCCCCGCTGGAGCTTTGAACTCGCGCAGGTTGGTCCGTTCGGGCGCCTGGAGTTCCCGCGAAGCTGTTCCTCGCTGCCCCGTCGTGGCAGTTCTTCCCTCGTTAGTGGGGTCAGTGGCTGGGGGGTCCCCTAAGGGCTCCGTGTCAAGCTAATAGAGATCGGAATAGAAAAAGAGAGGGAGGGGGAGAGAGAGAGAGAAAGAGAAAAAGAGGAAGAGAGAGGAGACAGAGATAGAGACAGAGAAAGACACAGAGAGAGTAAGAGAGAGAGAGAGAGAAAGAGTGGGAGAGAAGAGAGGGAGAGAGAGCGAGAAACAGAGAGACAGAGAGAGAGAGAGGGAGAGAGAGAAAGAAACAGAAAAAGAGACAGAGACACAGAGAGAGAGAGAAAGACACAGAGAGAGAGTAAGAGAGAGGGAGAGGGAGAAAGAGTGGGAGAGAAGAGAGGGAGAGACAGGGAGAAAGAAAGAAACAGAAGAGAGAGGGAGAGAGAAAGAAACAGAAAAAGAGACAGAGACACAGAGAGACAGAGAGAGAGAGTAAGAGAGAGGGAGAGGGAGAAAGAGTGGGAGAGAAGAGAGGGAGAGAGAGAAACAGAGAGAAAGACAGAAGAGAGGGGGAGAGAAAGAGACAGGAAAAGAGACACACAGAGACAGAGAGAAAGAGACACAGAGAAAGAGAGAGAGAGAGATCATATTTGCCTTTTTTCTAATCGTACCTCCCCGGTCACCCCATCTAACTTGCCTGACCCTTAGGGCAGGGTCATTGCTGGCCCCGGCTCGTGGTCCACCAGCTCCCCATCCTGAGGCCCATGACGAAGAGCCGGTGAAATATTAATCATGGTGCGTGTGTCTAATGGAACGGTATGCCAGCCTTTGGGGGACGGCAGGACCATGTGTCTGTGCTGCGGGAGACGTTCCCCGGGGGCTGCAGATGCCCAGGCTGGGCAGAAGAGCCCAGTGCTGGAGAAGAAGCTTCAAAGAACTACTGGAGTCTGCAGAGTCGGAACCCAGAACAGGGACGTGACTGGAAGCTTTCAGGAGTTGGGAATTGGGGAGCATGTTGCACCTGTTTCAGGGACCATCCGTTTAGGGGGGAAAGGATCTCGTAACCTCGGAGGGGGTGAATGGTACAGGGATGCCTCTTGGTTGCCCCGGAAACGTTGAGTAGCCTCACGGTTTAGAGACGGGGCCTCTGGGGTGGAGAAGGACCTTGTTTTGTCCAGCTGTTGCCCTGACTCCCAACATCCTCTAACGCTACATTTGCCCACCGCTGTTTGGGATCCGCTGCTTCAAATAGGATTGAGTGTGGGGTCTTGTGGGGGAAGAGGAGGCTTTGTAGGTCATGGGATGGAGGAAGAACACTTGTACCAAGCTCAAGAGAACGTGACTTGAGCAGGAAGAAAATATTATATGGTGGGTTTTTTTTTTTTTTTTTTTTTTTTGGCCTTTGGGTCACACCCAGAGATGTTCGGGAGTTCCTCCTGACTGCGGTCTCTCCTGGCACCGCCCGGCCGTGCTTGGGGGTCCTATATGGGGTGGCCGGGATGGCACCTGGATGGGCCATGTGCATGGCAGATGCCTCACCCACCGTACTATCTCTCCGCCTCCCGCATTTCACTCCCTCCCCCATGATACTTTTTAAATTAATGCAGAAAGGATGCATGAGTTTCACTGATCCACCTAGTCCTCAGTGGGAGCTGTTTGCTTGACTACTGACGGGAGTAGTTTCCTCTGCCTTTCTCCGCTTCCTTGTTCTCAACTTTGATCTTTTCTTACCTGTGGCCTCATTCTGCGGACAGGCCTCTTTGGACGTGGGCTTCACCTCCAGCCTACTGCCTGGAAAGCTGCAGGCTCTGCTGCCTCCCTGGAGCTCCAGCAGGAGACAGTCATTTCAGGGGGCCCTATGTAAGATTTGTCGTGTTTAGAGGATTCTAGTCCTGTCTTCAAAAGGAGCTACCAAGCTCTAATTTATAGTGAGGTTCATGGTGTTCTGCTTCGTGTATCTTTTTCATGACTCTGTGGAGCACAGTAACATGTTGGTAATATAATTCAATAGTTGCCCCCCTAGTCACTGTTTCACTTTCTGTGGTTTTAATTGTCTTGTGATCAGTTTTAGTCTAAATATTAACCTGCAATAAGATCATCTAAAAGCAAGATGGCAGTCCCATATTAACAGTATATTCTTATAATTGTTATGTATTTATTTGTTTATTTTTGGTTTGAGGGACCAAACTTGGCAGTGCTTAGGAGCGCTCCAGGCTTAGGACTTAGGGGTTATCCACTCCTAACAGTGCTCAGGGACCATGCAGTGCCAGGGATTGAACCCAGGTATCTCAACCCTTTGAGTTATCTTCCCTTTATTGTTTTTAACCTCTTTCTGTGCCTGATTCATAAATTAATTTTTCTCATAAATGTTTTTCTATTTACATAATATCAAAAATAGGGTTCATTGTTATTTGGAGTTTGAAGGCATCCACTGGGAGACTTAGAATGTATATGGGAGAGGAGAGCCGCTGTCACAGCTCATGCAGATGATATTAGCAACTTTGGTGGATCTTTATATAGAAATGCTAGAAGTATAGTTGAGCATATTGAAACAAACCTTTTGAGTGTTCAATTCAGTGCTCTCTTTACTACAAAACGAACAAAATAGGGGCTGGAGCGATAGCACAGCAGGTAGGGTGTTTGCCTTGCACGTGGCCGACACAAGTTCGATCTCCAGCATCCCATAGGCTTTCCCAAGCACCACCAGGAGTAATTCCTGAGTGCAGAGCCAGGAGTAACCCCCTGAGCATCGCCTGGTGTGACCCAAAAAGCCAAGCTGGTGTGACCCAAAAAGCCAAAAAAAAAAAAAAAAATTAAAAAAAAAAAACAGAATAAATAAGTTTTCAGTTACAGCACACATCAAGTTCAGAAACTAACTTTAAATGTTAGAACAGTATGGGACAAAAGACTCTCATGATAATATAAAAATGACCAGGAATATAAATCAGTTCTCATTATTCTCAGTAGTTAAGTTTTATAAAGTCACTGTAAATACTGAATTAGTGAATACTAGCATACTGCTCCAAGGGCAAATAGAGTTCCTCTAAGCACAATATTGATCATAACATTTTCATCAGTCAGTCAATTCACAACGTTGTTTTGATTCTATTTCTGTTTAAATAGCTGGGTAAGTATAAAGTGACCAGTACTATAACAAACTGTGATACCTCAATAAAAATATCTTAATTTATTGGCACTTAATAATACTTAAACATATAGCCAGTAGCACAGTAAACTCATACCTGACTGAAATTTATAGAACTTTTTTTTAAATCTAGGAAACATAATTTTCTTTTGCATAGGTATGCTGTACATCACTTAAACACTACAACTAGGCGTCATTTAAATCAATAACACTAGCATGCAAAAAATGTACTAAATAGACTTTTACTTAGTCTAATAGTGAAACAAGGTAAAGCATCACCTACTTCCTCTGGGAACCTACTTGTTGGACAACTCCTAATTTTTCCTGACTTTACTGTCTCAGTGAGAAAATAGCTCAGTTTTTTTTTTTTTTTTTTGGTCACACCCAGTGATGCTCAGGGATTACTCCTGGCTCTGCACTCAGAAATTACTCCTGGTGATGCTGGAAACCATATGGGATGCCAGAGATTGAACCTGGGTGGGCCACATGAAAGGCAAATGCCCTACCTGCTGTGCTGTCACTCGGACCCACCTTTAGTATTGATTATGGAGTTACAGATATATCGCTTCTCGGCCTTTTGGCTAAGATCAAGTGTGAAGTCACAGACAACTTTTTGCAAGTAGGGAAATTTGCAAAGTATCTTTAAAGTATAGTGACCTATTTCTATTTTTCTGCACACACCACTTCCACCTTATCAGTCAAGAGGACATTATATAATATTTCATTTAACATAGAGGGTTGTTACCAAGTTGTGGAGGCATCTCAGAGGGTGGCGGCCATTACCTACACTTAGCATGCAGGAATCCCAGGTTTTCTCTGGGAGTAGCCCCCTGAGCACTTCAGATCGTGACCCAAAAAACTAGGGGGAGAGGGAGCCGCTGACGTTAACTTACCTTATTATACATGTCCTCTTTCTTGATTGTGCAGTCTTTGCTATAAAGAATTAGAATAGGGGGCCGGAACCAGCAGGTAGGGCGTTTGCCTTGCACACGGCCGACCCAGATTCGATTCCCGGCATCCCATATGGTCCCCCAGCACCGCCAGGAGTAATTCCTGAGCGAAGAGCCAGGAGTAACTCCTAAGCGTCGCTAGGTATGACCCAAAAGCCAAAAAAAAAAAAATAACAGTAATAATTAGCTTTCTAGTACGTAGTTTATATTTGTAGTACTGTTTTAAGGTAATGTTATAAAGCTCACTATACACTTAAAGTGAAGTTCATTTAATATTTCAAATAGTCCTAGAATATTATTAACAATCATTTTTTGATGTTTCAGTGTTTGTTTTTTATATTACTGAATCAGTGTTCTTTATTAAAATGGTTTTTTGTGCTAATATTCGGTGATTTCTTCAAGGTTTTTTTTTAAGGGTTGTTTAGTTAAAACTGTATAGTCTCTATATCCATATAATTAGGCATAGAGAAATTTACTTTGAAACACATTGTTCAGCCAGATAAAACACCAGTCATCACCCTTGATTATGAGATTTTTAATCTTTCAGGATACTTAATTGTAGTGTATAACTCATGAAGGTCTAATAAAACAGATGTAGTTGAGTAAATACGGTTCATCAAAACAAAGAATACATTAATTTTATGGAATGATCCCATTATTCTTTCAGAAATATTAAAATGAGCAAAATGCATTTGTAATTGTTAAGAATGTGACATTAAATGCTATTGAATCCCAGTTAATAAGTTAGTGTTTAACCTGGGACTAGAATTAATCTGCGTTCGGTCCTTCTGTTATTAGCTCAGAATTCCAATGAGTTCGTTATTGTATCTATACCCAGTTTAGTTATTCTATCTTCCCGTTCATCATCTATTTGCTAGAGCAGGCACCAGTAATATCTCCATATGTCCTGTCTCATGCTAGTAGAACCCAAAGGCATCCGCTTGCTCCAGGAACATAAAGAGCCTCAAATCATTATATTAGGTCATGGGAATGACCTAATATAAATGTTACTGGTATTTGGCATATCAAATATGACACGAACAGCTTGCCAGGCTTGCCGTGTGGGTGCATACTCTTGTAGTCACCTCTGAATAAAGCATTTATTGATAAACCGCGCAGCCGCTAGCGGCCACGAGCTGGGCTTTAATAGTCTGGTCTGCTGGGTGGAGTTGTGACGAGAGTGAAGTCCGGATGTGGAAGATGGTGGCCCCCATGGAGTCGGGGGTGGGGGTTGTCTGGCTTGTTGTGAGGCTCTGCTGGGGTGGCAGGCCAGGGCTAGAACCTGCCATGCCTCCGGGCGCCTCGTGAGCAGCTGGGCACAGGGAGAGCAAGGAACAGCTCTGCCCCATGTCTGAGAGTCTCTGGTTCAGCATACCTGGGCTGGATTGAAAAAAAAACTGCTGCAGGGTGGCTGTGGATGATCCGGGCTGTGATAGTCTGGTCTGCTGGGTGAAGTTCTGACGAGAGGGAAGTCGGATGTGGAAAATGGCGCCCCCATGGAGTCTGGGGGGTCGTCTGGCTCCCCAGTGGGGATCTGGGGGTCGAACCCGCCATGCCTCCCTCGTGAGCGACTGGGCACAGGGAGCAGCTCTGCCCAGTTTAATTATTACAAGAGTTAATGTAATGTTGGGTCTGTGACTATGACTCACGTAATAAAGCATATGTCATGCATGTGCAGGGCACTAGGTTTGACACTCCCCACCCAGGCACTGAGTGACTTCAGGCCTAGGAACACCGAGTTTGTCCTCCAGTACAAAAGTGTGTGTGTGTGTGTGTGTGTGTGTGTGTGTGTGTGTGTAACTCAGTACCTCACCTTCCATTGTTAGTCTTTTTTTCTAGAAGAAATAAACATGGAAATTTATTTTTACATGTCTTATTGGGTTATTTTATGTAATGTAGTATTGGATTATTTTATGAAATATAGTATTGAGTCAGTATGTTCAAATTATGTAATAGTGTTCTTGAAGCTTTTTACATCTGCACTACAACCAAGGCAGCAAACTAGCCTTTCTACACCTGACTGCACCTGTCCTTAGGCTGGAGATTTAGACCCACTGATACAATAGACTTAGGAAATGTAATAATTCTGTTTGGTGGGGGTTGGGGGCCCTGTGGATGTGCTTAAGAATAAGCTAGCTCAAAGGGCCAGAGAGCATGCTTTGGACCAGAGGTATGCCCACCACAACCATCCACTAAAAATTCATACCTTAATTTTCATTGGCATAACTCCTTTTTTCTGTTCTTGTGTTGTTTTTTGTTGTGGGGGCCACATGTGGTGGTGCTCAGGGGTTACTCCTCGCACTGCACTCAGGAATCACTCCTGGCAGTGCTTGGAAACATATGGGATGCCAGGGATTGAACCAAGGGCTGCTGTGTGCAGGGCAACACTCTACCTGCTGTGCTTTCTCTCCGGCCCCTCTTTGGTATTATTTCATATAGGCATGCTTCGGCTTTGTCACTTTCTGCCCAGGAAGGGATAGATATATAGTCAAAAAGTTTGCTAAGTAAAGTCTTCTGAAGTGACTTTGATTACTAATTGGCTAATGAGCCTTCTTTTATTTGTTCATGTCAGGCTTCAAAGTCTTCTGTCAACCTACATAAGCTAAATCTTCATTTGAAGAAAGAACTATTTCTTGAAATGTGCAATTAAAGTTTAACAGCCTGAAGCAAAACCCTGCTTCCCACTCCAAGCTAAAACTATTAAATGAGCGATTATAGCACTAAGAAGCAGTAGTTCTTTGAGATAGCATCATCGGAGCTGTCAAGGTGGAAATGAGAAGCGGTGACTTAAAGACCAGATTTAGACTGCAGAAAAAATACTACTCGCCCAGTATGAGGGGGGAGAGGGGAGCGAGGACTGAACCCAGCCCATCATCATGCTTTTGCCCATATAAATGTTGTGCCCTTTATTTCTTGCCAAGATATCACAGTTTGTGATGTGTTGGCTAAAATTTAGGTTTGTCATTGGGTTTTTCACTCTATAGCTAAGGTTAATTCTGCAAACACTTTCATATATAAAGATATTAATGTCCTTAATGACATTATAAAGATATTAATGTCCTTATCAGGTATTCTCTGCTGACAGTTTGTTGTACTTCATAATTTTCTCCTCAGATTCCTAGCAGTCTTGGGAGCCTCTTGTTTCATGCCTTATTTAAAGAAATGTTTTTGCAAGCTATTACTACCTTCTCTGAACCTGAGTAATTCTAAAGATTTCTCCTTTTGGGCGGAGCGATAGCCCAGCGGTAGGGCGTTTACCTTGCACGTGCCGGCCCATGCCAGCCCAGGTTCAATCCCGGCATCCCATATGGCCCCCGAGCACCGCCAGGAGTAATTCCTGAGTGCAGAGCCAGGAGAAACCCCTGAGCATTGCTGGGTGTGACCCCAAAAAAAGCAAAAAAAAAAAAAATAATAATAATAATAATAATAAAAAAATAAAGATTTCTCCCTTTTTTTCCTCTTAATACATTGAAGAAGTGAAGTGAAACTTTGAATATATAAAACTTTAAAATATCTCTTAAAAAATAAATAAAATATCTCTTGGGGGAATGGAGGCTATATCTGGTAGTGCTTAGGGCTTACTCCAGGCAGACTTGGGGGACTGTGTGGGGTGCTGGGGACCAATTAGGGGCCAGCCATGTACAAGGCAAGCACCCTAAATATTTCTGGCCCCTTAAATCTCTTTAGAGTGGGAAATACATGGCAGATTAGAGGAAAAATTTGGATCAATTACAATGTGATTTATAACTTATTTTTATACTTTTTATATTTAATAGACTTTAAATCTGCAATAAAGTTAAGTTCTTTTTAACTACCTCTTGGATTCTATTTTAAGTAAAATAGTGTGTTTCATTTAAAAAAATGCAACAACAAACGTCGGGCTGGAGTGCTGATACAGCAGATGGGACTCTTGTCTTGCACGCGTGCAACCAGGTTCAATGATTGCGGCTTCCCGTGACGGTCCCCAGAGCACTGCCCGATGTGATCCCTGATTGAAGACCCTGGAGTAAGCCCTGAGTATTGCTGGGTCTGGCCCATAAACAACAACAAACCTTTATTTTTGGTACTGGAGATTAAGTCCAGTCCTTTCGTGCACATGTAAGATAAGTGCTCTGTGGCTGATCTCTACATCCCAAAATTAAAAAGCATTTTTGATATTTATTTCTGAGTTTGGGGCCACACATGGAGGTGCTCAAGGCCCGTTCCTGGCTCTGCGCTCAGGGATCACTCCTGGAGGGCTCTGGGAACCGTGTAGGGCGCCAGGGATTGAACCCAGGTCAGCTAGATGCAAGGCAAATACCCTGCCCACTCTACTCTCTCTCTGGCCCCAGTTTGTGTGTTTGTTTGTTTATGGTAATAGATATCAAACCCCCAGGACCTAGAAATGTGCGGCAGTTTGTTTTTTCACGGAGCCATATTTCTGGCCGAAGCAATATGCAGACCTCTTTCATTATTTATTTTTGTTTGGGGACCACTCTTGTGGTGTGCTGGTCATTTGTGTCGTGTTGGGCAGCATATGTGGTGCCGGGGTGAACCCCCGTTGCTGCGTGCAAGGCAGCACCACCAGCGCCGCCGGCAAAGGACAGAGAATTACTTTAAATTTGGTGATCCCTATGTCTTCATCTTCAGGTGCCAAAAGAAATTTTTTTAAGATTTTGACTGTTTTCATTGTGATGAACATGAAACAACTTCTAATTGGTTGTGTGGGTGCAAAGGCTGGGGATCATATAGTCCCAGTTACCTTTGTCATATATTTGCATCTGCCTTTGCCTCTTGATAAACAAAAGGTAAATTAGAAAGAAGCTTATTGCTGGCAATACTGCAGTGGAATTTTAGCAGTGGAATTTTAACTTTAAAACAAATTTTTACCCAACTCAGCATGGCTGAGTCTAGAGAACATAAATGAAGTAAGCTAGTCTCAAAGAACAAATATTGTATGAATTTTATTATATGATATCCCTCCCTAGAGCAATCAGATTCACAGACAGAAATTGGAATGGTGATTGCCGAAGGCTGGGTAGGGTAGACGGAAGTTAACCTTCAATTGATAGAGTTTTAGGGTAGGAAAGATGGGCAAGTTGTACAAAGGATGGTGGTGGCATTTATATAACAGTGTGAGTGTGCTTAATGTCACAGAACTATGCATTTTTAATGGTTAAAGTGGTGTATACTTTATATTTATGCTTTATCATATTAAAAATATGAAAGAGGGGCCAAGAGATTGTACAGTGGTTAGGATGCTTGCCTTGTACACACGCAGCCAACCCAGGTTTGATCCCTGGCACCATATATGGTTCCCTATGCACAGCTGCGTTTGGCCCAAAGGCCAAAAAAAAAAAAAAAAGAGAGAGAGAGTGAGAGAGAAAAAGTGCTTTGTGTGACATTGTGGATCCTTGAGTAGTAAACATGAGGAAAAGTGTATGTAAAATGGGTTGGGACCAGAGAGACAGCTCAAAGGGCTGGAGTGCATATTTTGCATGCCGCAGGCCCAGGTTCTGTTTTCTATATGGTCCTCAGTACTTTGCTGAGAGTAGTCTCTAAGTACCTTGGGGTGTGGCCTCAAAAATCTCAAGAACACAAAAATAACAGCAGTCAAATAGAATGTGAAACATGGAGTTTAAATATTGTAAATGTTGACAACCCTTTAATGTATATTCTGTAATCCGCAATCTGGAAGGGAAGGAAAAGAGAAAGAGATAGAAAAGGAAAGAAATAAAGAACCTGCCATGGAGGCGGGCTGGGGGGAGGAGGGAGGGAACCGGGGACGTTGGTGGTAGGAAATGGGCACTGGTGGAGGATTGGGTGCGGAACACTGTATGACCAAAACCCAAACATGAACATCTTTGTAATTGTATATCTCACGGTGGTATAATAAAATACTTATAAAAAATTAATATTGTAAATGTTCGATATTGCATATTTGTATCTTTTTTTTAACAGTAAAAAGTCCCAGAAATGGGATGAAATGAACATCCTGGCAACATACCATCCAGCAGACAAAGACTACGGTCTAATGAAAATAGACGAGCCCAGCACGCCTTACCACAGGTATGCATGGCCACGGCCTCGGAGTCACTCCATGTGTATCTGACAGGGCCTTTGGATAATCGCTTGAATTTGTGTTTGATTTTATATTTGTTATTGGCACACTAATTGATAATCTAAGTATGTCCGTGTAACAAGACTTTAATATTATGGAATCTATTTTATATACTATAATAATAGTTACAGAAAAAGTTTATTTGTTGCACCAAATGCTTCTGGGTGCGAATTTTGCTCACAGATGAATGACTTTTGCTTCCTTAACCTATTTATAAACTGGGAGGTATGGATTGAATTTATTTACTTCCTAAACAGAAATCAGGTGTAGGACTGGAGAAATAATACAAGATTAAGATGCTTCTATGCAGCCGACCCATGTTTTGTCCCCAGTACCACAGATGGTCTCCTGAGTAATCTAGGAGTGACCCCTGGGCACTGCCCAGTGTGGTCCACTGCTCTTATCTTACCTCTCCCCATAAATCGAGGGCCTTCCTCAGTCTCTTTGCTGCAAAAAAGATATTTCTTCACAGATGGGAACATTTTTTTTAATCCATAGATAGAAAGCTGGACTTCATACTTGCTGTGCATTAGGCCCAAAATTCTATCCCGGCACTGAAAGCTTCTGCCCTGGTCAGCTCTGAGCTCCTCTGGGTGTGTCTTGTGTAGCACAGAGCACAGTGACACTGGACCAAGCAGTGAAATTGTCCGGCAATTAATTGCCAGCCCAGTGAAGCTGGGAGTAAACTCCCGGGACCTGGCATCACTAGGGAAGGCTGAACCTCCACATTCCCCAAAAAGACAACTGTTATTACTGTCTCATGTCCTATTTTTTATCTTATATGATGTCATCCAGATCATTGTCTGTGATTGTTCGCAGCTTTGAGTCTTAGAAAATTGTCAGGAATTGTAAAATGATAGTATGTGACAGTATGAAGACGAAAAGGATGCCCAGTGAACATTATGAGAAGACAGAGTCTGAGTAAGATGCCTCCTTCAGGTCATGCCCTAGCTTAAATAGAAAACCGCCTTCCAGCACTGAAATACTTCCATCTTTGAAGGCCACATAAATATTCTGTGTTAAATTAATGGCTGAAAACTTTTCAGGGTGTGTCTAGAGATACCTTGATAACAATAAAAACAAGAATTGACGTTAAGATTATGACAAGGGTAGGAGGAAGAATAAAATAGGGGATTAAGACACTAAAGCTCATTGCTAACCGCTTTCGGGCAAATTGGACAGTTTTTATGAAAACTTCGTTTTCTTGGGACTGGGGATGTGGTAGAACACGTGCTTTTTGTGTGTGAGATCCTGGGTTTGACTAACATCACTGAAAAACAAGAGTTTGTATTCTTGGTGTCAGAGTAATAATACACAGCGGGTAGGGCATTCCTGTACTCAGTCAACCCAGGTTCAATCCCGGCACCCCATCTGGCCTCCCAAGCACTGCCAGAAATGATTCCTGAGTGCAGAGCCAGGACTATGCCCTGAGCATCACTGGCGTGGACTTTCTAAAAAAAAGTGGGGCTGTAGCGATAGTACAGTGGGTAAGGTGTTTGCCTTGAACGCAGCCTGCCCAGGTTCTGTCCCGGCATCCCACATGGTCCCCTGAGTGCTACCAGGAGTAATTCCTGAGTGCAGAGCCAAGAGTAACCCCGAGCATTGCTGGGTGTGACCCAAAAAAAAAAAATAAGTTTTTGCCTAGTAAAATCATTGGATTGGGGAAAAAATGCCCATTTTTATGAAGAGTTGGGAGCCCAGTTTTATTTTTTTTTTTTTTATTTTTTTTTTTTTTGCTTTTTGGGTCACACCCAGCAATGCTCAGGGGTTTCTCCTGGCTCTGCACTCAGGAATTACTCCTGGCGGTGCTCGGGGACCATATGGGATGCCAGGGATCAAACCCAGGCCGGCACAGGCCGGCCGCGTGCAAGGCAAACGCCCTACCCGCTGGGCTATCACTCCAGCCCTGGGAGCCCAGTTTTAATTTGAGAATAATTTGTGAAGCGTTAAAACTTCCCCGCCCTTTTTTTAAAGACTTCGGAAGTTAGACCCTCAGGATTTAATTTTGTTATTTTATTTAGCCATATGTCTGCATAAGATCATTTGTCTCAATCCAGGTTGAAAGACAAATACAGATTGTAAAAGCTGTTATGTGTTGGATGACAGATCTAGCTAACCTGGGAGCTTTGTTGTTTTGCCCACTCCCAGCTTAATCTATTTAAGCCAAGGTTCATTCAAATGAGACCTCTTTTCTATGTAAACACTGCTAGAGGGTGTGGCAGTTACAGAAGTCACCTTGATTGAATAACTTCTGACTTATACATCTACTAAGACTTCTATGTTTTCTAGATTGGGCACAGCTCCTCTTTATACCCACTGCACCCAGCATGGGACAATTAGAATTTACCAGGAGACTACCACCCTGGGTACGTTGAGACTATAGGAAGACTATAGGAAGGATCATACTAGTTTGCTCTAAGCAGGCGAGTGTGACCCTTTCAGTACACGAGAACAAGATACTAAGAATCACCCTGGTGCAGATAATAATAAGGAGGACCTTGTGGGTACCATCTAGATTACATGAAGCTCATGAAATTAAGATGTATTACTTTATATCAGCCCTCTCTCTCCAGTGTTTTACATAAGAGATAATCTCGGAGTTAGTCCTTGGTGTAACCTTTGTTTATACCTGCAATAGGGTGTGACACTGCTCTTCTACACTCTATTTAGGGTTCTTTGTTGACATGGCCCTCCCGGTTGGATTACTTTGGTGTATATAAGGGGACTGACTTGAGGCCCCTTCACTTTGGGCCTTTTCGCTTTCGGCTTTTGGCTCCTCGGCTTTCAGCTTTTGGCTTTTGGCTTTTTGCTCTTTGGCCTTTTACTCCTTCTTCTGGGTAGGACTCATCTCGGGTGAGATCCTCTCTCTTTGGTGGGAGACTTAGGCTCTTTTGTATGGTCTAAGTTCAGACCAGAGCTAGAGTTTGTTCATTATATTGGAGTGCTGTGGAAGAGCTTTTGTACTATTAAAAGCCTTTTGGAACTGCACCAGACTCGTGAGTTTTCATCTGTTCTCGGTGTCCTCGGAGGTAGAAGAGAACCTCTGTCCTGACACTGTCGGGGACCCCGGCAGGTTCCCCGACAGTTATAAGGTTTTGTTTTTGTATTTTTGCATTCTTAAGGATAAAATTTTCATAGTTGCATTAATTATAAAGTCATTTGAAAGTGCTATACTTTAAAATATTTGTATTGGCAGGGAGAAAGGGACTCTCATCCATTGTTGGTGGGAATGTCAGCTGGTCCAGCCTTTCTGGAAAACAATATGGATATTCCTCCAGAAACTAGAAATTGAGTTCCCATTTGACTTAGAATACTGCTCCTGGGAATATACCCTAGGAGTCCAAAAACACACAGCAGAAACACCATCTGCACTTTTATGTTCATAGAACCACTATTCATAATAGCCAGAATATGGAAGCAACCAGAGTACCCAAGAATAGACAAATGGACAAAGAAACTGTGGTACATCTACACGATAGAATACTATGCAGTTGTTAAGAAAAATGAAGTTATGAAATTTTCCTGTAAATAGATGAACATGGAGACAATCATACTAAGTGAAATCAGTCAGAAGGAAAAGGACAGATACAGAATGACTGCATTTATTTGCTGGATATTAAAAAAAAAAGCATACTACTAATATCACAGGCTGAGCAAAACATGGACCAGGAGGGATGGGAGCTGGAACACTGCATGACTGAAACCCAATCCTGAACAGCTTTGTAATTGTATATCTCATGGTGGTATAATAAAATTTAAAAAATAAAATATTTGTATTGAATATACCACAAATGAATACACTCATTCTATATCAGTTCCTCTCCTTCTGACTCATTTCACTCAGCATGATTCTGTTCATGCCCTCCCATTTATAGGCAAGTTTCATGACTTCATTTTTCCGAACAGCTGCATAGTATTCCATTGTGTAAATGTACCATAGTTTCTTCTTTTTTTGTTTAGTTTGGTTTTCTGGGTCACACCTGGCGATGCTCAGGGGTTACTCCTGACTCTGCACTCAGGAATTACTCCTGGCAGTACTTGGGGGCCAGGGATAGACCCCAGGTCAGCCTTGTGTGAGGCAAACTCCCTCCCCACTGTACTATTGCTCCAGCTCCCCACAGTTTATCCAGTCGTCTGTTCTCAGGCACTCATGTTGTTTCCACATTCTGGCTATTGTAAATAGTGCTGCAATGAATATAGAATGCAGATGGTATTTCTGCTGTGTGTATTAAAATACATATTTTTATATATATATAAATATTTCATATATACATAATACACACACACATATTATGAGACTAATGTCCAAGGCCAGGGAAAACGGGCCAGGAGAACTGGTTAGTGGTTCTAATTCACAAGTGTGGGGAGCAGAGGGTAGGTAAGATAGAAAAGATAGAGAAGGGACCAGTTGACAGTAATAGTTGGAAATGGTCATACTGAGCTAGAACTGAGTGTTGAAAGTAGGTAAAGGGATATACATGATAAACTTTCAGTATCTATTTGATATTTCAGTATCAAACCACAATGTGCAAAAAGGAGAGGGGCAGGGAGAGAGAAACGCGCCTGCCATAAAGGCAGGTTGAAGGGAAGACGGGACTGGGCGGAGGGAAACTGAAACTGGGAGCGGTGGTGGGAAATGTGCGCTGGTGGAGGGTTGGGTGTTGGAACACTATGCCTGAAATCCAATCATGAACAGCTTTGTAATTTGTCTTTACAGTGATTCAAATGATTTTTAATTGAAAAATATTTATATTGAATCCACACCTAAAATTAAGCTTTAAAGATGACAGCAAAGCTCTAAGTGTGTTGATATTTTAATTAAGTTAATAGGATGTATCTTTTCCTGCTTGAAAAATTATAGTTTAAGTATTAATTATAATGTATTTGTTCTAGTATGGTAGGTGATGATGATGATGCTTTGAGTGATACAGAAACCAGTGAAACCATAACCCCAGCTCTTTTAGCTAAGAAGTAAGTACTGATAAATATAAAGCACTTTCACTTATGCTGTTTTTCATTGTATAAGATAAAATAAAGATACTTTGGAGCCAGAGCAATAGCACAGCTGGTAGGGCATTTGCCTTGCACGCAGCCGGCCCTGGTTCGATCCCCAGGATCCCTTATGGTCCCCTGAGCACTGCTAGGAGTAATTCCTGAGCGAAGAGCCAGGAGTAACCCCTGAGCATTGCCAGGTGTGACCCAGAAAGCAAAAATAATAAAAATAAAATAAAGAGGGGCTGGAGCGATAGCCCAGTGGGTAGGCATTTGCCTTGCATGTGGCTGGCCCATGCCCGCCCGGGTTCCATCCCCAGCATCCCATATGGTCCCCTGAGCACCGCCAGGAGTAATTCCTGAGTGCAGAGCCAGGAGAAACCCCTGAGCATTGCTGGTTATGGCCAAAAAATAAATAAATAAATAAATAAATAAATAAATAAAATAAAAGATGCTTTTTATTTGCAAGTGTAAATAAAAGGTATATTGCTAAGTTTACCTGTATTTTTCATAGCAACTTTTCGATTCTTGTTTCTAGATTTCCAAGATATGTCAGCGCTCAATAAAACAAAAGTTCTTTTCCTCTACTATTCAGTTATTTCTGTTGCCTTCCACTCATCTTTCCAGTTTTTTGTTTCCACACCCATTTATCACCAGGCTTTAGCTAGTGTATTTATGGTCTCCAGATGTTTTTTGTGAGTATCGAAAGTTGAATAAAAAAAAAATACAAGAATATCACAGTGTTAATTTCTTTGTAAATTATTATTCGTAGATTAGCTGCTGCTGAAGGGTCGGAGTTAAAATACCGAGTTCATGACCAAGAAAGCAGTGAAGATGAGGATAATGATCTCTCACCTGAAGAACGAGGTAGTTTATTTTCTTTACTGCTTTTGGTATTGTGCTAATACTTTTTACTAAAGAAATTTATTATTTGAATGATTGTCAAGTGATTTTTCTTTTGGGGAAGTGTATGGTGGGGAGGTTAAGGAGCAACAATTTAGTTTTATTGTATAATGTCTTTTCCCCTCCTGATATCAAGAATCTGGGAAAATGCTACTATCTTTAAAATAATTGTGTGTTCTTTTTTGTACTTCAGTGTCTGGTATAGAGTAAGAGCCTGGTAAATATTTGAGCTGATACAAATAAATAAAAGAACTAATACTTTTTAGTCGTTGAGCCTTAAGAGTTCATTTTCCTGTGATTTTTAAGACCATGATGAAACCGAGTAGGTTGAAAATCTTTTTTTTCCCAAATTTTATTACACCATTTTAGACATACAATTGCAAGATGCTCATGTAGAGTTTTGGTTCCATAGCGTTCCAACACCCATCCCTCCACCCGAACCCATCTCCCATCACCAATGTCCTTACCTCCCTCCCCCTCCCACACCTCAACTACTTGGCGGGTTCTGTATGTCTTTTCTCTCCTATCTCTCCCTCCCGCCAAACTTTCCTGTACATCGTGGAATGCAGTGGATTAAAGGACATTACTGTTTCCACTATTTTGATGGACTGTGTGCCGCAAGCGGCTGCGCAAACCTGGGCTAAAAACTGGTTTTGTTCTGTTAATCTGATTGTGAGGTAGTATCCCAGCTTCCGGACAGTGAAGGTGGTGGCTAGTGTGGTGGGCGAGTCTCATCTGGCTGCTTCCGGGACCCCCCAGAGGTGATGGGCCCACTCCCAAAACCCATCTGTCCTCCCGGGAGCCCCATGGTCAGCTTAGCCTGGGGAAAGCGGAGTCCCAGCTTCCCCAGGCGTGTCGGAGGCCCAGATGCTATGGCTGGTGGCCCCAGGGCAGCTCCTGGGCGGGGCCACCAGGCTTGACAAAAATGGAGGGGGAATGGCCAACCCCTGACTCTATCTGACGAATTCCCAGAGATTCCCGCTTCTGGGAGCCGCCTACCTGGGCTCGAACTGGTTTTGCTCTGTTAATCTGGTCTGAAAATCTTTACTGACCAAGAAGGAGCAGTACTGTCATGGGAAAGGAGATCAAGATCAGCCTCCACAGGACTGGAGAGTCTTGGCGCTCCTACCCCAGGGGCGCATTGCAAAAGCATTCTGTTTCTGTGTTTCCAACTGGCAGTGATTATCTTATGGAGACAAAAAAGAAGGAGAGCGCTTTGCCTTGTTGCTTTTTATATTTGTGAGCGACGTGAATGTGTTATCTTCTCACGGAGAGAAGTTGCTCGTGTTTCTAGCTCTTCACTGATTTATTGGGTGGGGGCAGGGGACCCCCAGTGGTTGTCAGCCAGTCAGGCGTGTAGTTCCGTGTAAAGGGCCTGTGGTTGCCCTGCTGCTCGCACACCTCCAGACCACACTGCAATGCCCTGGAGACCATGTGGTGCTGGGGGTCAGCCACTCACCCGGCCCAGTTTTCAGCTCTCTCTAAAATGGAAAGGTGGCAGAGTCTATGTATAGGTGAAATACACATACCCTCACCCCCCAGAAAGGAGAATAGTATACTTGAAGCATCAGAATACATGTACTGTAAAGAGATTCCAAAGCTTTTTTTTTTTTTTTTTTTTTGGGGTCATACCTGGAAAAGCTCAGGGGTTACTCCTGGCTCTGCACTCAGGAATTACCTTGGCAGTACTCGGGGGACCATATGGGATGCTGGGGATCGAACCCAGGTCGGCCATGTGCAAGTCAAACACCCTACCCATTGTGCTATCGCTCCAGCTCCAGCCGCCAAGATTTCAAAGCTTTGACTAAGGTTTCCAAATAAAGCATTATAAATGCTTTATTTGGAGGTGTTTAAAAGAGTTTGCCTCCCCCTCGGCAAGCCTGGCAAGCTGCTCGTGTTGTATTTGATATGCCAAATTCCAGTAACAGTTATATTAGGTCATTCCCATGACCTAATATAATGGTTTGAGGCTCTTTATGTTCCTGTAGCAAGCCGATGCCCCTGGCTCTACTGGCATGAGACAGGACATATGGAGATATTACTGGTGCCCGCTCTAGCAAATAGATGATCAACGGGAAGATCGTGATCGTGACTAAGGTTTCATGTATTTGCTGTCAAATCATTTCTATGTGTACCTATTAAGGTATGATCAGAATATAATATAACCAAACTATGGTGGTTGGAACCTACTTGTTAGACAAAAGAAAAATTTTACTTAGAGCATAGTCTCAAGTTGTATTATGCATACTTTGGTGACTGCCTGATTTTATTTTCCCTTAATGTGCCCCGCAAAGAACCTTGAAAATGGTTGCAGTTGATCTTTGTAGAACTTCGTTAATCTCTTAAAATGTGACCTATTGGCTGGAGAGGCAGTACTGATGGTAAGTGGGGATAAAATGCTCACCTTGCATGCAGCCAAGCCTGGTCTGATCCCCAACACCACGTCTGTCTCCTGTGCACACTGCTAGGGATCGTTCCTGA
This sequence comes from Cryptotis parvus, assembly GCA_021461705.1. Lineage (NCBI taxonomy): Eukaryota > Metazoa > Chordata > Mammalia > Eulipotyphla > Soricidae > Cryptotis > Cryptotis parvus. The sequence goes on from JAJIBD010009308.1 coordinate 66,084, forward strand.
GCACAGGACCAAGAATAACCACTGAACTTGGCTATCCCCACCAGAGAAGCACCACGATCTATTCAGAATGAAAATTTTTCCTCATGTTTCTAAAATTATTTTCAATGTCTTAGTACATCAGTATATACCAAGTAGAAAAATGGACATACTAAAACTATTTTACGGTGCTGGGCGATAGTCCAGTGAGAAGGCCATTTGCCTTTCACGCCAACCAACCTGGGTTCGATCCCGGCATGCCATATGGTCCCCCAAGCACTGCCAGGAGTAATTCCTGAGCGCAGAGCCAGAAGTAACCCCTGAGCATTGCCGGGTGTGACCCATAAAGAAAAAAAAACTATTTTGCCCTGTTTTTAGTGTCCATTTCTTATCTGTTTGTTTATGAGGGTACATACTATATCACGGGGTGGCTTGTGTTAATTTAGCCTGTTATTCTTTTAGTGATTTTTGTTTACTTTCTATTTTAGTTCTCTTGTGATTTAATCTAAATTTTTATTGAGGTAACAATTTATAAAAATTTCTGTATTTTAAAAGTTTACTATTTTATTTCTTTATTTCCATTAATATTTTTAATGATCACCAGCTGGAGGGGCAGCAACTCTCATCTTGGCAGGTGACTGACCACCTCCAGAAGGACCCCAACTCTCTTATATCCCATCCTCTCAGAGGGCACTACAACTTAGAGTTAAGTTTGCATGATTTACATTACAAAGACATTTCACATTCTTTGCATAGGATTTAAGAATAGGGAGGGGCCTGATCC